>JAQZBX010030047.1:0-26993 GCA_029593785.1 Cabassous unicinctus
TTTTTTTTTTTTTTGTCAGTCTAGCTAAGGGTTTGTCTATTTTGTTGATCTTCTCAAAGAACAAATTTTAGGGTTTGTTGATGCTCTCTATTGTTTTCTTGTCCTTGATTTCATTTATTTCTGCTCTGATCTTTACTATTTCTTTCCTTTGGCTTGGTTTGAAAATAGTTTACTGTTCTTTTTCTATTTCCTCCAGGTGTGCAGATAGACCTTCAATTTTAGCTCTTTCTTTTTTTTAATGTAAACATTGAGGGCTATAAATTTCCCTCTCAGCACTGCCTTAGTGGTGTCTCATAGGTTTTGATATGTTGTGTTCTAATTTTCATTTGTCTCAAGATATTTACTGAATTCTCTTGCAATTTCTTCTTTGACTCACTGATTATTTAAGAGTGTTGTTTAATCTCCACATATTTATGAATTCTCCTGTTTTCCATTGATTACTGATTTCCAGCTTCATTTCATTATGATCAGAGAAAATGTTTTGTATAAATTCAATCTTTTTAAATTTATTGAGACCTGTCTTGTGACCCAACATATGGCCTATCCTGGAGAAGGATCCATGAGCACTTTGGTATAATGCTCTATAAATGTCTTTTAGGTCTAGTTCATTTATCATATTATTCAAGTCCTCTGTTTCTGTATTTATCCTTCCAAATGTTCTATCCAATACTGAGAGTGGTGTATTGAAGTCTCCAACTATTATTGTAGAGACATCTATTTCTCCCTCCAGTTTTGCTAGTGTGTGCCTCATGTATCTTGGGCACCCAGGTTGGGTGCATAAATAATTATTATAATTATTTTTTCTTAGTAAATTGCCCATTTCATTAATATTTAGTGACCTTCTTCATCCCTTATAACAGTCTGCCTTTAAAATCTTTTTTTGTCTGATATTAGTATCACTATTGCAGCTCTTTTTTGGTTACTATTTGCATGGAATATCTTTTTCCAACCTCTCACTATCAACCTGGTCGTGTTCTTATGTCTGAGGTAAGTCTCTCGTAGGCAGCATTTAGATGGCTCATATTTTTTTATCCATTCTATCACTCTATGTCTTTTGATTGGGAGGTTCAAGCCATTAATATTCAATGTTATTAATGTAAAGGCATTACTTCCTTTGTCCATTTTGTCCTTTGGCTTTCTGTTGCCATATCTTACTATTGTTTGTCTTTTTACCCTTTAATTTACCCTTCCTAATAATCTTCATTTCTGCCCTTTCTCCAAGTCTCTCATCCTTGGTTTTTCCTTTCAGACTGCAGCACTCCCTTTAGTATCTCTTGTAATTCTGGTCTTTTGGTAAAATACTCTCAGTTTTTGTTTGTGAAGATTTTAAATTCACCCTCATTGTTAAAGGACAGTATTGCCAGATATAGAATTCTTGGCTGGCAGTTTTTCTCTTTCAGTGCCTTAAATACATCATACCACTTTCTTCTTGCTTCAGTGGTTTCTGATGAGAGGTCGGCATTTAATCTTATTTAGATTCCCTTGTATGTGATGCTTTGCTTTTCTCTTGCTGCTTTCAGAATCTTCTCTTTATCTCTGATATTCATTCTGAATAGTAGGTGTCTCAGAGTAGGTGTGTTCAGATTTATTCTATTTAGGATGCATTATCTTTCTTGGATATTGATATTTATGTGTTTCGTAAGGGTTGGGAATTTTTTAGTCATTATTTCCTCAAATATTCTTTCTGCCCCTTTCCTATTCTCTTCTCCTTCTGGGACACCAATAATACATATGTTTGTGCATTTCACATTGTCATTCAATTCCCTGAGACCCTGTTTCATTTTTTCCATTCTTTTCTCTTTCTGTTTTCTTGCTTTTTCCATTTTGGATGTTCTGTCCTCGAAATCACTAATTCTGTCTTTGAGCAATTCAAATCTGCTTATGTGCCTCTAATGTATTTTTAATCTCATCCATCCTGTCTTTCATTCCCATAAGCTATGTTACTTCCCTTATAGGCTTTCAAAGTGTTCTTTTTGCTCACCTAGTATCTTCTTAAATATCCTTTATCTCTTTAGTCGTACTTTCCTTCAATTTTTTTTCATTGATTTAGGAGATTTGTGTGATTTTCATTGATTACTTGTCTTAAATCCTATATCTCATCAGGATATTTAACTTGTTCCTTTAGCTGGGCCATCTCTTCCTGTTTCCTAGTATGGCTTGTAATTTTTTTGCTCATGTCTAGGCCTCTGAATATATTGGTAAATTTACTCTGATGATCAATTTCTTTCTCTTGGCTAGTGTTTTTTTTCTCCCCATGGCTCTTCTCTGATATTTGGTTCAACTTTTCTAAGACTTTAAAATTGCCCATCAAGTTATCAAGATTGGACGAGGCACTCACTAATGGAGCACAGATTTTCTCCCAGGGGGCTAAAAAAAGACCCAAAAGCAGTTTTGTTCCTTGCAATTTCATTATTGGCCAGTAGATGGTGCTTGTTGGTGACCCTTTCCACAGAACTGTTTCTTTCAACCACCACTTTCCAGTGTTTCTGGTCTGGCCAGAGCTGAGATTCAAAGCAGGCTCTGCTGGCCAAATTCACTGAAGAGAAGCCCTCCATCACACCCTCCCTCTTGCTGATTCCCTCCTAGTCGGCTGCAGTGAGCCAGGGATTTTATCCAGGCTTAATGTCTTGAGGGTGGGGAATGGGAGCCCTTCCCAGCCACCAAAGGGGTTTAGTAACTCTTGTTTGTTGTTTCAGGTTCTTCATCTCTTTATTCCTCAACCTCCTGGGCATTGCGCAGCACTGTCCTGGTCTGCTGACCCAAAGCAGGTCCATCAGACAGCTTTTGGCCCTTTCTCTGTTGTTTTGTGAGATAGTTGAGCCCTGCCTGCCTACTCCGACTCCATCTTCCCAGAACTCCTGTAACACCTCTTCCAGGAAGAAATCTTGTCTTTTCAGTCTTTCTAAAATGACTTTTTTTTTTTTTTTTTGGTTTCTTACACAAAGACTATTGTGTCTTTTGGATTTTTGAACCTGTTTTTATAGTTTTATTGTATTCTCCCCTGTTGTCAGCTATCACTTCTCAGCTCTCAGGATGTCAGACCTCAACAGTCCCCTAGCTTCTAATTTTCTGAGGACTCAAGAACAAAATAATCAACAATGTTGAGATGATGTATAAAAGAGTGTTAAATGGCTACTTGGTGAGGGCCAGAGAAGCATGCCTGTAATAATGGATATACAAAATTAGACCAGTAATAGCTCTCTAGATCAGGGATTTTTAAAGTATGGCCTAGGAATCCCTAAGGGTCCCAAGACCCTTTCAGGGGGTCCATAAATTCACAACTATTTTCATAACAATATTAAGACATTTTCACCTTCATTCTCTCATTAATATATAGTGGAGTTTACCAGATACTACACGACTTGTGATATCACAACAGACTGACTGCAGAAGTAGATATGAGAACCCAGCTGTCTTCTATGAAGAGCTTGAAGAGATTTGCAAAAGTGTAGAACAATGCCATTCTTCTCACAAAAAAATGTTTTTTTAGAAAGCATATTTGTTTTTCCGATTTTATATATATAAGTTATCTGTGTTAACATGTAATAATAACATGTTATTTTAAAATGAATTAATAAAGAAATATTTTTTAACTTTCACAACTTTAATGTCAAATGCAGTATTGATAGGTACAACCCACATAAACAAAAGCTCTTTGGAATCCTCAATAATTTTTTTTAAATTCAGGCTCACACAGAATCTCAGAATGTGACTTTATTTGGAAATAGGGTCTTTTTTTATTTTTATTTTTTTATTTTTACCAGGAGGTCCCAGGGATCGAACCCAGATCCCTCCATATGGGAGACGGACGACCAACCATTTGAGCCACATCCGCCCTCACCCAATAATTTTTAAGAGTACAAATCATTCCTGAGATGGAAAAAGCTTAAGGATTGCTGCTCTAGAAAGCTTCTTTTGGAAAATTTAATACACTCAATGCCTTCCTTCAACACACTAAGAAATAAACCACAAAGTCTTGGCCTGATGACACATCTGAGTTTCTTTAAAAATACCTTAATCCATGTTAAGCTTTAAAATGTAATAAAGGAAGGGAGATGGTTGGATGTTGCACAATCAAATAAAAGATAGGATGCACAACTCAAAAATTATTTTTCAAGCTATACAGGTAGGGAAGCCTCAGAATATTCCAAATGCAAAGTTACTTGGCAAGTGACCCTCAGGATATCAAAACTTTGTTATGTGGGCTTTCAGGATGACCACACACATAGTATAAGCTGTTGATTTTTTTTTTTTAGCTAGCATTATTGTCTACATGATGGAAAGAATTGTGAATGCACTTTTCTCTGGGGGTTCTGTGCATCTGTAGTCAACCATGACCATTTGTTCACTTAAACCCCATGCTCTTCCTTCATTACCATCACTGAAGTCCATTGGGATATAGTCATTTGTTCCTATTTCATCAGGGGAAACTTTAATTTCAGTAATTGGACTTGAAACATGGAATTATTTAGTCAAACAACTGATTTACCTTCCCTAAGCAGTATACCCACTATGAATTTTCTCTTCACAAATAATTTTTGAGGACACTAAGTATTCATAAAAGAATAAAAATAGGAACATTTAGAACCAACCTTGGAGCCAAATTATTGCAATCATTTTTCTCATATTCGTGTTGCAAATAAATTATAACACTACTCTTTAGATGAATAAAAAATAAATGTTGTTGGACAAAAAGTTATTTTATGAATCACTCTTACAAAACAGAAACAGAAGCACAAAGTATAAAGCACTTTAGAGAATTACAGTCTTTCTTCAGAGATAAGTGACTTAACCAGCCATCTTAACTCTTCAGAACAAAGACAGCCTTAGAAGGAAGCCCTTCACCTCCTCTGAGGAACCAAAAATCTAATCCCAAATTCAGCACACTAAGACCACTGCGCTTTATTTATGGGGAAATTCTTTATGCTCTCACTTGGAGCTGATTTAGTCTAAATTTATACTAAGAGTCAGCAAACTTGGGCCTGTACACCAAACCCAGGCTGCCACCTGTTTTTGTAAATAAAGTTTCATTGGAACATCTGTACTCATTTACTTACATATTTTCCATGGCTGCTGCTTCACTATAATGGCAGTTGAGAAGTTGTGACAGAAACTATATGGCCCACAAAGTCTAAACTATTTACTATGTGGATGTTACATAAAAAGTTTGGTAACCTCTGATTGAGAACAAATTATTTTAAATAATCAGAAATTATATTTTCCAAACCACCATAGATTGGAAGCAGCAAAGGTGGGGTGGGCAGGAGGAGGGAGCCTAAATCCGGGCATGCTGACTTCAGTAGGCAGTGGCCCCTGTCAGCCTGATATTGAGAAAGGTGAGCAAAGACCTCCATAAGCTGTCCCTAGAATTGAACCTCCAAGAAGTGGGCTAAGGATTCCCCCTTCCCTCAATGGCTGGCAACTCTGAAGATCCAGCCCTGCTCCAGAGCTCACCCCTAAGATTGCCCGAAACCTCAGTTGCAACCATGGTCTGCTCAGCTTCCCCCTCTGCCCAATTCTGTCTTCCTCACTTCCTTACAGGTACATCTCCCCCAAAGCAACCTGCATGCAACTACCCATCTCCAAGCCTTAGTCCAGGAACCCAATCTAAGACTGTATATAGAAAAGCATGGCAATTGATGTTGGTCTATGTCATTAAGCAAAACCTCAATCAACTCAATAAGCATTTATTGATTACCTCCTACATTCCTGGCACAACACCTGGCACTGCAGGGAATTACAAGATGAGCAAGATGCAATCCCTTCCCTTAAGGATCCACAATTTAGTGGAGAGGATAAAACTACACAAGGTATTATAAAATGAGGTTTGTCACTACAACCATAAGATGGCTAGAGAGAAGGGATCTAGGAATGAAGGTTGGATAAGCCAATCACCATCCAGTTGAGGGAAATAAACAGGTGTCATGGAAGAGAGAGCACTTGACGAGGGTGATGACAAGTTTCAAAGATGGAGTGGGTGTTTGATATGGGTGAAGATACCAACTAATGTCCCACACAGGAAACAATATAAGGAAGGGACTAGAATCAGGAATGGAAAGTGCAGGTTATGTTTTTGGAGATTCAGTTGTAGTCCAATTTACCTGGATCTTAGAGTCAGGAGAGAAATTTTGTTTGAAAAATGGGTTGAAACCAGCTCATGGAGGTTCTTGAACATCAAGCCAAAGAGTTTGTTTACAACACCAGGCCATAGGATGGATTTTGAGCAGCAGGTATGGAGATCATTTAATTTCTCATCCAAACCATCAGTTTTGAGAGTTCAAGAGGGCACTATTGATTACTATGACAATACAGACATAAACCAGGCAAACCAGGATGGTCACCTGAGCAGAAAGACAATGTGATTAGAGCTATTCTTTAAGAGAATCAGTAAGGTAGTATATCAGTTGCCTATTGCTGTGTAACAAACCACACCAAAATGCAATGGTTTATTGCGGGTGTAGTACCACACGGATGGGGAATGGTTGTGTGGGGTGTTTTTGGGGGTGTGGGCTGTGGGGAGCATGGGAATCCCTGTAGTTTCTGAGTAATATTTGGGTAATCTAGGCACCTTTATAAAATGTATATATATATATAACAAATAACATTTATGTAAACAAATGCAAAAAAATAAAAAATAATAATAATAATAAAAAATGCAATGGTTTAAAACAAAAATGATTTATTAGCTCACAGTTCAGTGACATAGCAATTTGGACTGCACTTAGTTGGGCATTTCTGCCCATCTTGCCCAGGCTCACTCAACTGTGGCAGCAGTCAACTGGTGGGTTGTTTGAAAGTTGATGGGTCTAGGGTGGCCTAGCCGGGAGTCAGAAGGTACTGAATACCCACTGAATTATGGGTATCCAGCAGGCTAGCCAGACTAATTCCTACAGTGGCAGAAGGGCTCCCAGCAACAAAAGAGAGCAAGCCCCAGTGAACAAATACTTTTTGAGTCTCTGCTTGTGCCACATTCACTATTGTCTCATTGGCCAAAGCAAGCCACATGTCCAAGCCAGTGTGGGAGAGGATTTCTAAAAGTGTAGAGACAGGAAGGGGGATTTTTTGGGCCATTTTGCAAACATTCTACCACAGATGGTGGTGTCAGAATTGAATTGAAGGAGTAAGACTAAATGTAGATACAATCCAGATGTAATTATGATAGGATAATATTCCCTGAGGCACTCTATATTTATTAGCATATATAATTCTCACATACCCTGATGAAGTAGTTACTAATGTCCCATTTTTCAGAAGAGAAAACTGAATCTTGAGAAGTTCAGTAGCTTTAGCCATGGCCACTCAGCTAGCTAACAGTGGTGAAGCTGGAATTCAAACCCAGCCTCTGAGTCCAGAGCACAAACACTTACCAACCACACCACACTGTCACCTCTCCACCAGCTGACATGCAAGAGATAATGAAAGTCTCAAGCAGAGTGTTGGCAGTGAGAGGGGAAAGAAGGGTTTGAGAGCAAAATCAATAGCACTTGTTAACTAATTGGATGTGGAAGGCAAAAAGAAAGATGACTCACAGATGACGCAGATTTCAAACCAGCAGGACAGAGGAGAGCATGCGAAACCGGATATTAAATTAGAAGTTTTGACTGAGGCACCAAGCTATGAGGGATATCACATGCCAAAGAGAGATATGTGAAACAGGCCAGTTATACACAAATTTTCCAAGAAAATATCCAAGAAACTATTTTGGATCTCTTGGGGATCCTCGTTCCGATCAAGAACATAAAAGATTCAAGAGAGTACAAATCTGAAAATTTGTGGGAATTATTTGGAAAAAGCTCTGTGGTAACACGGACGTTCCTCAGAGGGCCTAGGGGTGCTTTCCCTTCATCCCAAGCCCAGTGAAAGGGGCTTCAAGGGCATCACTCAGAGACTTTGACGTGTGATGCTGGCAGGTAAGGGACACAGATTCTGCCTGAGAAAACTAGGGCAGCCTGAGGCGACAGAGTAAAGAGACATTCCTGGGGAGTGGCTGAACTTTCCTCGGATCAAAGGTAAGTGAGTCCTGGGGATCGGATGTGGAACCCGCAGCAGGAAACGAGCCCACGGTCATTATAAACGGGCTCTTGCCCTAAAGATGGTCATCCTGGGCAACAAGGCCCCGGCACTATGAGGCTGGGGAATGTTCCACTGGAGAACACTGGTCATCAGAAGTCGAGGCAGGATCAGCAGCTGCCAAACGAAGGAGCAACTCTGGACGCGTGGTAGGAGTAAGAGAGGCCCAGAATGGGGTTTGCAGGAAGCCCACAGAAGTGCCCACAAGAAAGAGAGGCAACTTGAAACATTTGCCTAGCCTAGAAGGCATGAAGCTACCTCATGGCAGTGCCCACCAAGGAAAGCTTTCTGTTTCCTTGACTTCTCCTCTCCTGTCCCCTTCAACACTGGTGAATTGAGGAACGGCCCCCTGGGAGGAGGTGAGTGAGAAAAGGAGACGCTATCCTCAAAAGGCCCGACAGCTGACCCTAGCTAAGGAAAGGAGGAGGCCCTGAATGAAAACTGGCGTGTTAATATATCAGACTGGACTTTGTAACTTTTGTATCAAAACTCTATTTTGAGACTTAGGACGTTCTAAGAATGAATAGAAAAGTTGTGGATCTGTCCTGCCCAGAGGCAGAAAATGGGCCACCCCTTCAGAATAGGTCAAAAGGAAAGAAGGATAATGTCTTAGGTTTATACCCAACTATTTTAACACACCAGTCAACAGAAATTGGGACATAAAGGAAAGTAGTTGCTTTGGGGGAAAAAAATGGTGGAAATGAGCTTGCATCTTGGGAAAGAAGTTGAGAGTGATGGAAAACTTAAGGGTCATCTGCTCAAAGTGGTAGTTGATGTTGGGGGGTGGGTCATAGGTATTTGAAGGAGAAGTAGAAAGCAGACGTCAGGTCAGAGTTTTGATTGATGATTTATGGAAATTGTAAAAGGTTTGGAAAAGCCAGGATAACACATCACAATGTCGAGAAGACCTTGATGGAAGGGCTGAGCACAGAGAGCAGGCGTTCGTGCTGTGAGCAATCTGGGTGGTCTCATGTCTTCCTCCAGCAGAGCTGGCGATGGAGGTGCACAGGCCGGGGTTCTGTGACATCACTGACATGGCCAACTCAGTACAGGGGTAGGAAAGGCAATGGATTTGTGAAAGGGGCAAGGGCCAAAGGTCAAGAAGTCACAATGAGAGCACAGAGAAAAAGCCAGCAGAAGAGAGGCTGTGAGGGAAGTGGAAGATGGGCTACGGTTAAGAGGAGAATTCCAAGTTTTTTGATCCTGGAGATGGATCTGTATCAAGTGATTATGAGATTGGCCTGGAGGGTGTAAGGAAAGAGGACATAGAATTGGGGCTTCAAGGGTAAAGAAGGACCACCCAAAAGAAAGCCAAACTCACCAAAGATTATGGCAGGAGTTTGGGCAAGGAAAAAGATCATGAACTTTGATCTAAACTCAACCAATTTGGGAAACAGATGTGCCTCAAGCAATTGGGCTCCCGTCTACCATATAAAAGGACCAGGGTTCGATTCCCGTGGCCTCCTGGTGAAAGGCAAGCTGGCCCACACGGAGTGCTTGTCCATGAAGGAGTGCTGGCCCGTGCAGAGAGCTGGCGCAGCAAGATGACGCAACAAAAAGAGACACAGAGGAGAGACAATAAAAGACTCAGCAGACCAGGGAGTTGAGGTGCCACAAGAGATTGAGCACCTCTCTCCCACTCCAGAAGGTCCCAGGATTTGTTCCCAGTGCTGCTTAAAGAGAAGACAAGCAGACACAGAAGAACACACAGAGAGCAGACAGTTAGTGAAAAACAGTGGCGAGAGAGGGAAGAAATAAATAAAATAAACCTTTAAAAAAAATAAAGTCAAACAATTTGAATGATGCTTTATTCACGCTAAGAAATCAGAAAAGCATGAAGCATATATTTTTAAATATTTCCATCTTTCAAAATGTATACAACTTTAAAATTTGAGGCATTGAAAGGATTAAACTTCCATCATCTGCAAAACTAATTTTGTGGAATCCTTCATTCTTCAGATAATACTGGCAGATAGAAGCATTACTGGAATTTTAATCCATTTGAGGCAGTTTGGCATTGTTTATGGATTCCAAAAATAAATATTGGGTTATGCTTGAAAACTGGTCTGTTCCTCTGGGTGTGTTCCCCTTTGATTGCATTAAGTTCAGAGGTTTCACTTTTGATTGATTAAATTAAAATCAGGGCTTTGATTCGGCCACATCAGTAGGATGTTGAGTTCCTGCCCCCTTGGTGAGAACGGAATCACAGAGAAAAACGACAGGGCAGAGGAGAGAGTAAGAGGTTTGGTGCTGGACCCCAGGAAGCAAACACACAGGAGAAGAATACAGAGGAATAGAGACAGCTCCATAGACACAGCACAGGCCCTGGGAAGAGAGAGAGCCTGAGAGTCTACAGCTGACCCTGTGAAGAGAGCAGAGCTGCTGAGCCCCAGGGAGACAGACAAGCTTTATGCTAACCTATAGAAGAAGAGGGAAGGAGCTGGGACCACGCAGCCTTAGGAGGAAGAGGAAGCCTGAATCCTTGCAGACATTGGCAGCCATCTTGCTCCAACACGTGGCAACAGACTTTGGTGAGGGAAGTAACTTACGCTTTATGGTCTTATGACTGCAAGCTTCTACCCCAAATAAATACCCTTACTAGAACCCAACAGATTTCTGGTACTTTGCATCAGCACCCCTTTGGCTGACGAATACACCATTTTTCAAGAACACCTAAACTGACAGATAATCTGGAACAAAGTGTGGAAGAATGAAAACTCTAAGCATATTTGATCATGGCAAATTAAAACTCTTTAAAGAATGTACAGTTTTGAACCTTTATTGAAGGTTTTGAATTTCAGATGATCTTTGAGTGAATTGTCATTATTCATTTCAAAGGCTTAACCTATTTATTGAGCTCCTACCATGTGCCAAGCATTGTGGATAAAATGACAAATAAATCTTAGGGAGAAAGTGTTCCACTGCCCAAGCACCACGGGGATTTGAATCCAGGCTAGGATTGCCAGACTTGGTGATTAAAAATACAGGATCCCTATTTAAATTTGAATTTCAGATAATCAAAGGAAAAATTCATAGTATAAGTATGTCCCACATATTTCATGAAATATTTATACTAAAAATTATTTGTTGCTTATATAAAATACAAATTTAACTGGGTATCCTGTGTCTCATCTGGCAACCCTAATCCAGGCCTTTTTTATCTGCAAAAAAAAAAGTCTTTAGCCAGAGGACCTTCTTTAAAGCAAGTAGTAAAAGAAACAATTACTATGTTTTCCATGTTTTTGTCAATTTTTTCTATTTGTTTCTTTCCAGGAAGACAAAAACAGCTCCTCCTAACTTACTAACCCGTAGTCAAATTACCTCCCTCAATATATATTCTCATAGCACACTGTATATTTTCATAGGGGGTAGTCTTGCACTAGTTTAGGGCAAAAGCTAATCAATCCTAACAACTAGGCAGTGGGGAAACTACCAAGGCCATCCTCAATGAGTCACTTCCATCTCTAGGTCCAAGGCTTCTGCTCAAATTGCTACCATTTACCAGCTAGTACGGAAAGGATGGGAGCAGAAAAGTAGAAGACAGCCAGTTTTCATCTTAAGGGCAGGATGTGTAAGTTGCCCACATCACTTCTATTAGCCTGAACTGAATCATGTATTAGCTGGAAGGGAGGCTGGGAAATGTAGTTTCTAGCCACATGTCCAACTACTTCTCCAAGAGACACCATTACTAAAATGAGGAGGACAGTGGATGGGGAGGGGGCAGTAGAATGGATGGGGAAGGGACAATTAGAAGTCTCTGCCACAACTTATCACAATGGTGATTAGGTAATTATTTATTCATTTAATGGCTCTTCCCTTCCCATCTGACTGTGAGCTCTGTGAGGACAAGGATATGTACCTCGTTCACCACGCGATCGGCAAATGTTTGTGGAAAGAAGAGAGGAAGGGATTGGAGACCCCCAAGGTCTTTGACCGCCTACCTCCGTGCTTCCTCCCACAGGGAGCTCTGAGAGGCTCTTCACTGGTGTCTAGCTCTGCTCTACGCTCCTCTCTGCCCGGGCCTGCCTGTCCCTGGATGCTGCAGGATGACATCTGCTCTCAGCCATGGAGGCCAAGCATGCTCTCTGTCCCTCCATCTGGCCACATGGGCCCTTAGCTTGATTTGCCCTGCCCTGGCTAATGACCAGCTTGCACCTTCACTGCTTATTTGCTGTGTGATCTTGGGCATTTATTTAACCTCCCTGGGCCTAGATTTCCTCATCTGTAAAACATGAATAATAATAGTACCTGCTTCATGGGGTTCTTAAATTCAATATATATTTTATTTAATGCCTGGTGTTTGGTGAGAGTGATTTTTTTGGTTTTTGTTTTGTTTTGTTTTTCAATGGCCACAAATTCCTTAACTCCAAATGAGGAGTGGAGTATATGTGTCTTCCCACTGAGTCTGGGCAGGCCAGTGACTGCTTCTACCAATGCATTAGCGTGGAAGTGACTTCTGAGGCTAGGTCAGCAGAGGGCACTCAGATTATGCATGATTATCTTAGGATGCGTGCTCTGGAAGAACTCCACTGCATATAAATAGTCTGACTAGCCCAAGATTTCCATGATGGAGAGAACACAAGTAAGAACCCCAGCTCAACTTCCAAGGGACCGCTAGCATAAACTGCAAGTCACACCAAAGAGCCTTGGACATCCCACCCAGAGAAGTCTTCAAATGATGACCATCTGACTGCAACCCAAGCGCTCCAACTTTCTGACCCACAAAATGATGAGAAAAATAAAATGGCCTATACCACCGCATGCCGGGGTAGTTTGTTATACAGCAGTAGTAACCAGACCACAAACAATAGTAAGTGACAGCAAATAGTAGTATCAATACAGCTTCTAAATCTCATAAGCCCTGGGATCTGGCCTTCAGCTTCCTAGGGTGTGGGCCACGGGGTGCAGGAGGGAAGTCCCAGTGCAGAATCTCTCTGGCTCAGGACAGCTACACTTAGCGCTCTGTCTCTCGGGGCCTGGTTTCTGTCAGTTCTCTACTAAGCTTCCTGTCTAACTTCTAGATCAAGAAAGTCTGAATAAACTTCAGATAAACACTTTAAAATTATTTCCTGGAAGCTCACCAAACCGAACATGTGAATCCTCCCCAGGCTGCACAATTGAAAACAAGTTATATAATTTCTGTTTCTCAGAGCGGAAAGGGCTGTGCAAAACAGAGCACTGGGACTGTTTTCTGTCGTCTGAATCACATTTTAAATAAATAGACGAAGCGAGCTGCACAGAAATGATGAATAATGAAACGATAGAAATAGAAATTAACGAGCAATAGGGACTACAGAAGCTATTTCTGTCTCTCACTGAGAATTCCTAGTGGCTTAGGTTAGGTGTTTATTGCTAAGGCAGTGGATTATTTTTATTGTCTCCGAACATAACGCCTCCGTGACATCCATTATTTCCAAATGCCTGCAATGTTCTCAGATCTGAACGTCACTGAAGGATTAAGGAACAGCTTGAGGTCCACGCTGAACGTGTATGTTTTTCCTCCAGCTAGTTGTGCTATCAGCTATCTCAATTATTTATGGAATTTCTTCTCCAATGAGGAAGTTATTTTCTACAGAGGCAGGAATTAAGTTAGGCTTTTTTTCCTACTTTCTGCTTTCTTTACTGGTCAACACTCTCCAGTCCATCCATTTAGGAAGGTACCATCTGGAATGACATTCAAATCTTTCAGAAGATAGAGCAAAATCAGAGATGAGATTTAAACCCCACAAATATTATATTTGTGGCTGTGTCCTTTCCTCCTACTCCATACACCCAGGATGCCTGGTGGCATGTTTAAGAAACATTTGCAGATGTATAAGTATTTTTAGAACATTCAGGATTCTGAAATCTTTACGGCAATCACTGTTCTTAAAAAAAAGTCACGTGAAAAACAAAAGTCACATGGCTATCCAGAAAATTAAAACTAGACTGTTGATGCCGCGGAGTCTTGGTTCCTAAACTTGACTGATTACCAGAACTACCCGAGGAGTTTGTAAAAATGCAGGTTCCTGAGAGTTTCCTTAGAAAAGCTGGGTTTGAGTCTCTGAGAGTAGGCTCAGGAATTCATACATGTGTATCAGAAGTTTCCAAGTGATTTCATGCCCAGCCAGCTGGGCAGGAACCTCAGCCCAACTGCACCTGCCCCTGCCCCTGCCCTAAAGCATCAGGAGGTAGGAGTTGTAGCAAACAGGTAATAGGAAATTTCCCAGGACCTGATAAACCTGAAGAGGCACTGCTTCCATTTATTCCACCGACCAACAAACATCTTTTTAAGGTCTAATATGAATGAATGATCAGATGGAAGGACACAGAAGAATACGATCTGCCATTGAGACGCTGAGTCTACTCATTCAATCCTAAACTATCCTGATGTGTTAGGTACAGTTCTAGGCACTGGAGATAGAGTGGTGAGCAGACATAGCTCCCGTCCTGACGGGATCTGGTATTTAGCACATTCTGAATTCTTTTTTTGGTAAGGAAGCAAGTAATAAATGAGCATGGCTTTGACAGTTGCATTAGGCAGCTCATTAGGCAGAAGGTATAGCACTTGCATGAACCTGAGAGCTAGCACCTCCTCTAATTCTGCATCCCAGATGCCTCACTTGCCTCATTCTAGTTCCATCCCTGGATACAGAGGCGCCCTCGACGGGATCATAGCTTGTGCAAAGGGAAGAAGGTGGTAATGTTCATGAAATGTTCCTAAAATGATGAATACTCTAGTGTAGCTTCAGTAGAGAATGCACAGCATAGGTGAAGGGGCTGAAGATTTTGCTGTAGACGTAGTGATACTCCAGCTAGAATTCACAGCCAGTTTGTGAAGCCCCTGGCATGCCATTCATCTCTTCTCTGTGTAGCTGATAATCATATAATTCACTTATTATTTTTTTAGGAAGATCTCGCTGATGGCAGTGTAAAAACGAGAGTGAGTCAACCGATGAATGGATAAATAAAATGTGGTATATACATATGAAGGAGTATTATTAGGCTGTAAGGAATGACGTCCTTATGGATGAACCTTAGAGACATCATGTTGAGTGAAATAAGTTGGACACATAAGGACAAATATTATATGAGCTCCCCGATTAGAAATAATTAGAATAAGCAAACGCATAGGTCAGAATCTAGAATATGGATTACCAGGGGACAGGGTGGGGACAGGGAATGGACAGCTAAGGCTGTAAGGTACAGAGCACCTATTTGGAATGATGGAAATTTTTGGTAATGGATGGCGGTGATGATAGCACAACACTGTGAACATAATTAACAGCACCAAACTATATATATGGACATGATTAAAAAGGGAAATGTGGGAGTGTATATATGGGAACAGAATAAAAATTTCAATCCTAAACTAGAACCCTAAGTTAAACCATGACTGTAGTTAATAGTACAATTTATAAAAAAATGTGCTATCATCAACTGTAACAAATGCTCCACACCAGTGCAAGGTGATAATAATAGGCTGCTATATGGGAATCTTGCATTTTATGCATGATTGTTCTGTAAATGCACAACTTCTCTAATAAGCGGGGAAACAAACAAGAGTGAGGAGGAAAGACTTGGAGACCAAGAAACAAATAAAGTACCAGAAAGATAACAAGGACTTGAACTGAGAGAATGGCCTAAATGGAAAGAACTTGGCAGTCAAGAATACAGGGTTGCAGGTGAGAGAAGAAAACTCTACAACCACCCAAGTGGGGAGCAATACCCTTCACTATAAGGGTGAATGAGAAATAAACAAGGAATAAAGTCAGCTTGCCTGTTTCACCCTTGGCACTGGCAGAAGGGGATTTTTTTTTTAATTTATTAACCACAGAGCAGCCCTCTGTGGTTAAGAGGTTTGTGGTCCAAATCCACGCTGACAGTGGTAAAACACATGCGCACAATCACCTCAAGTATACAATTTAATTTAAAGTGAGTCCACGGTTAGCAAGATGCCAAGACAAATAGCAGAAGCAAACACAAATCCTCTCTGGAATAACATCATCAACCCAGGCTTCAAAAAAGTCTCAAAGATAGTGTTCTAAGGAAAAGGAAAAGCTCACAGTATAAAAGCAATATACCATGAGTGAGCTCCAGGAGAAACAGTAGACCAAATGCCCCACGAAGACTTCAGATACTGGAACTGTAAGACACAAAATAAAAGGTGATGCTTTATGTGTTTGAAGAAATAAAACAGAAGTTTGAAAATATGAGCAAGAAACAAAAGATTATTAAAAAAAAATACCAGAAGCCGCAAACGCACATTCTCTGCCTTCCGAGCCAGAGCGGGTAGGCTGAAGCTCTAGTTGCTACTGTCATCGTTTTTTCTTGAGGGCTGAGGCTCAGCTGTGGGAAACTCGAGTGGGCAATTAAGATCCACATCCAGATTTGAGGGAGGTGATCAAGACTCTTCCCAGCCAGTTGGATGTGAAGTTGCCAAGCAACCCAGTGATGACAACCTCAACAAGACGAACCACAGCCCAAAGTCAGGATGTCACACCTGGTCAAGGGAGAGAAGATGAAGGAGCACGTGCAGTTCGAGGGTCTTACCCGGAAGCTGATCTCCAGAACTGGCCTAGCCAAAGACTGGGGTAAGCGTGGAGATGGTCGCGACATCGAGAGGGAAATTGTTTCTAATCTGGAGCCCATTAAAATGCCAGAATCAAGGGCAACCACAGGTTTAAAAGAAGATCAGGGGAAACCATACAAATCGTTCTATTGTTGTTGTCGTAGTTAATGCATAATAAACTTTATTTTTTTAGAAGTTTTAAATAACAGAAAAATTACATCAAAAGTACAGAGGACGGAGCAGAGGTGACTCAAGCACTTCGGTACCTCCTTCCCACATGGGAGGTCCCAGGTTTGGTTCCCTGTGCCTCTTTAAAAAGAAGAAGATGAGCACACAACAAATGCACACAGAGAGCAGACAGCAAATGCAAACAACGAGATGGGGGCAATAAATAAATAAATAATAAGATAAATCTTTTTTTAAAAATGTTTTTTTAAGTACAGGGGAGGGGGAGCAGAAGTGGCTCCAGCGGTTGAGCACCCACCTCCCACGTATGAATTTCCAGGTTCAGTCCCTGGCACCTCAAAAAAAAAAAAAGTGTAGAGGATTCCCATATAAACCTCCCACCCACATATACATTTTCCCCTGTTATTAACATCTTATATTAGTGTGGTATATTTGTTACAATTGATGCACCATATTGAAACATTGCTACTAATCACCGTCTATAGTTTATGGTTTACACTTAGTGTTGTAAAAGTTTATAGGCTTTGACAAACATATAATGTCATGTATCCATCATTGCAGTATCATACAGAACAATTCCCATGTCCTAAAAATGCCCTGTGTCCCACCTATTCATCCCTCGCCCTCCCCTCTGCACCTCTGGTAACCACTGTCTTTATGCCAATGTTACAAGCTCTTCCGTTGCCACATGCAAATACCTACCATAACAATAAATCTACGATGGTCTGTGGTTACTCTCCCCGCCCACCCATGTTTGTTCATTCTTCAATCTTGAGGAATTTGGGATGATGTTGGCTCTGACTGCTTCAGATTGATATTATAGGGCAGATGGAAGGAACTGTTTTGCTTCCTGCAAGCTGTTCTCCTGTTGGAATTGTGACTCTTTAAAATCTCTGGATCATCGCTTCTCAGCCTTTTGTCTAAGATCAGCTGTAAAATCTCTCAATCAAGTTCTACAATCCCCACCCCACCCCCACCCCCAAAAAAGAATAATCAAACAGATTTGGTGGAAAAATAGAACTTCCAGAAATAAAAAATGAATTTGAAATAAAAAAACTCAGGAAATCGGTTAAACATCAGATTGGATAGAGCTAAATAGGTAATTAAGGTATGTGGAGGTGAATAAAAAGAAATATCCAGAATGCATCCCAGAGAAGCAAACAGGTATAAGATATGACAGAGGGATTGAAGATATGGAAACTAGAATGAGAGGGCCCAACGTGTCTAAATCCAGGTCCAGGAGGAAATAACAGAGAACGGGGCAGTCAGAGCGGACATCATCCCAAATCCCTCAAGATTGAGGGATGATGAACAAATATAAGGGGGGAGTGTAACCACGGACCAAAACAGATTTATTGTTATTGTAGTTATTGTTTTGAACTAACAGAGTAACATTGAAATAAAAATAAGTAAATAAATAGATAAATAAATTTTAAAAAATGGGAAAGAGGTACTATTCAAGGAAACCATGGCGGAGAATTTTCCAGAACCTGAATGGTAGCAATCCTAAAATCCAGGTGTGTTTGTTTGTTTGTTCATATGTTTAGAAATTCTCACCTAAACAAATCAGTAAAGCTTCAGAACACCAAAGAAAAAGCAACCATAAAAAGGAGCAAAAAAGATCATCTACAAAGGAATGGCAATTATGCTGATAGTTGAATTCACAGAAGCAAAAGTGGAAGACAGTGAAACAATATCTTTAATGTAAAGAGAGAAAATAACTGTCTCCTTAGATTTTTTTAATATCCAAAGAAATTTCTTTCAAAGACAAAGACAAAAAATAAGAAGAAAAAGAAAAAAAAAGCTAAAAAAGAAAAACAAGGAACAATTGAAGTTTTTTTCAAACAAACAAAATCTAAATGAGTTTATCACCTATGGACCTTTGATAAAGAGAATTCTAGGATGTACCTCACAACTAAGGAAAAAGATGCTCAATGAAAAATCTGAGAGTCAAGGTAGTAAATACATGAAGATATCTTAAAAAAACATTGTACAAAATAATAATAATGTGTTATCTGGACAGAAGGGCAGGACAAAATTAAAATACTGAAAAACAATTACATTAAATGAAGGGATGGTCAAGATTATAATATTCAATGGTCAGTGTTAAAAAGGAAGGTAAAAATGTTGATAAACTTTAGGCATTGTGAAATAGGCATGTTAAAATATAACTGGTCACCACCAAAATAACAGATACAATGACTTATAAACAGATAGCGGGAGGGAAAGAGGAAAAGTGGCATATGAATATATATATATTATATATGTATATTTATACAGTTGGTCCTCAATGGTGACAAATTCGAATCACCTGACACACACTTTCCCAGTTGCGGTGGGACAAGTAGGTGCTCTGCCTTCTTGTCTCACTTCTCACATTGCAAACAAGCATCTTTTTCACGGTCTATTTACTGACATGTTTTTCACATTTTTGTTGGTGACTTTGCTGTTTAAAATGGTCCCCACACTATAGGCGGGGCAGACAGCTCAGGAGTTTGGTGCCTTGTCAGTGGGCCCTACTTTGGAATTTATGCTCCCCAGAGTGACACAGCTGGACTCAATTGTGGTTTCCCTACACATGGCTCTTCTGCCCCTTCTATTTGAACCTATAGTTAGTACTAGAGTTGACAGGTGTACGTCCAAGAGACTTAAATCTTTGGGCTGTCCTTGTGCCAGTTGAGCCCTGAATCTCAGCAGAGTTGCAACACCTACTCTCCAGTTCACTGGACTCATCCAGGACAACTAACAAGGAGATGATGACGGACAACACCCATCCCAAAAAACAGAGAGAGTCTACAATTGCAAGCAAGATAGTCCCATCCATCTGCCCCATGGGATCCAAGCCCCCCTCTCAATTAGAGGCAGAGTGGGCATCACCATCCCAGAATCCTCAGGATTGGGGGATAAATGATGGACTAGAGCAGACTTAGAGTTGCTCTACTATAGACTTATTGTGATTCTAGCAATGGAAGAACTTTTATCATTGAGGTGGAGGCAGTGGCCACCAGAGGTTCTAAGGGAAGGGACAGGGAAAAACAGGTGTACTATGGGGACTTTTAAGGACTTGGGAATTATCCTGAATGACATTGCAATGACAGATACAGGCCATTATATTTCTTGTCATAACTTACAAAATTGTGTGGTAGAGAGTGTAAACTACAATGTAAATTATAATCCACACTTAGTGGCAATGCTCCAAAATGTGTTCATCAATTGTAACAAATGTACCACAGTAATGAAGGATGTTAATGGGGGAAAGTGTGGGATGGGGAGGGAGTGGGGCATATGGGAATCCCCTACATTTTTTATGTAACATTTATGTAATCTAAGTATCTTTTTAAAAAAAATTTTTTTAAGTATTAAAAAATAATATAATAAAATAAAATGGTCCCCGAGCATCGTGCTGAAGTGCTGTTTAGTATTCCTAAGTGCAAGAAGGCTGTGCTGTGCTCCACAGGGAAAATACATGTTAGGTAAGTTTCATTCAGACACGAGTTCTAGTGATTTGGGGCACAAGTTCAATGTTAATGAATCAACTATATATAATAAGGTATCTTTAATCAGAAACTCACATAAAATATGACATGTATTGACTGGTTGACAAAAATGTTTTGGCCAGAGGCACACGGGGACCTAACCTGTACGTGCCCCAGGAGCCATGGTTCAGTGCTCACTAATTCAATGTTCATCGCAACTTTATGGAACGTAACTACTGTGAATAATGAGAATCAACTGTGTGTATACATGTATACACGCAAACACACCAAAATAAACTTCTCCACTTTTCGTCATATATATACAAATATTCACAATAAATAAATGTAATTAAAGACTTCAACTAAAAGATGATTAAATTAGATTTTAAAACATTCAGCAATGTGTCATTTACGTGCATAAAAATGATCCCAGAAATTCCACTTCTATCCTCATCTACAGAAAAATTATTTGAAATAATAAGAGAATTTACAATAGCAAATACATACATTGCCTAAAGTCAATGTAATAAATGATGTATATGACCTGTGTCCTTTGTCAAACAGGCTGGGCAAATAGACCAATGGCACAAAGGAAAGACTAGAAATAGACCCCCCAAGTCAATGAAGAAAGGATGGCTTATTTTAATAAATGCTGCTGGGCATAAATTCAAATAGAAAACGTGAAACTGGATCATGTCTGCTAGAGCTGCCATAACAAAGCACCACACGCCGGGCAGCTTAAAATGACAGAAGCTACTGCCTGGCAGTTCTACAGGCTGGAAGTCTGGAAGCGAGGTGTCAGCGCGGCCGCGCTCCGCCTGAAGCCTGTGACGGAGCACGCTTCCTTGCCTTGTCTAACTTCTGGAGGGTGCCAGCAACGCTCAGCTTTCCCTGGCTCACAGTTGCAGCTCTGCCTCCGTTTCCATGAGGCCTGCTTCCTCGACTTCTTCTTCCCAAGGTATTTTCCCAGGGTCCTCGTCTGCGTCCCCTCCCCCTTCTCATCAGGATGCCAGTCGTATTGGATTAGGGCCCACCTAGTCCAGTGTCACCTCCACCTTAACCCATAACAACTCCAAAGACCTATTTCCAAAGAAAGCCACGCTCACAGCATTGAGGGTTACGGCTTGAAGAGGTTTTTGGGGGGACACAACTCAGCCCTTAACAGATCACTGCCTCACACTGTACACAAAAATCAATGCCAGTTTGATGAAAGACTTAGACAATAAATGCAAAACTGTAACTCATTGAGAAGACAATACAGCAGTAATATGACCTTAGGGTAGGGAAAGATTTCTTAAAGAAGATGCAAAAATTGGGAAACGGATGTGGCTCAAGCAATTGGGCTCCCGTCTACCATATAGGAGGTCCAGGGTTCGATTCCCGGGGTGTCCTGGTGAAGGCAAGCTGGCCCACACAGAGTGCTGGCCCACGCAGAGAGCTGGCGCAGCAAGATGATGCAACAAAAAGAGACACAGAGGAGAGACAATAAGAGACGCGGAAGACCAGGGAGCTGAGATAGCACAAGGATTGAGCGCCTCTCTCCCACTCCGGAAGGTCCCAGGATTGGTTTCCGGTGCTGCCTAAAGAAAAGACAAGCAGACGTAGAAGATCACACAGAGAGCACAAAACAACAGGGGGCGGGGGGTGGGGGGGAGAACTAAATAAATAAAAATAATTCTTAAAAAAAAATCAAAAATTGCTAACTACATAGGAAAGAATTGATAAATGTGACTATATTAAAATTAAGAATTTCTGTGCTTGGGATTTGCATTGATTCTCTCTGCATAACACCAAGCCTCCTACATTAGAAATGTCTCAACTCCTTTCCAAGGTGGGGCATCCAGCAGCAAGCCAGTTTTCATACCCTAAGTTAACGCTCTCCTGTTCTCACCTCCAGGCTCTATTTTTTCCAATGGTTTCTTTGCAGCCTTCAGATACTACCACCCCCCTCCATTATAAAACAACCTTCCTTTGACAGGGGCCCCCTAAACTGCTGATTTGTTTCTCTTGAAAAAGTGGTTTCTGATCCTCTCTCCACATTCATTCCACAACTCCCTGCATTCTGGCTTCTGCAGCCCCTGAGTCCTTCTGTTAAAAAAAAAAAAGTATGCATATAAACACACGCACACATGACTTTGTAAAGTACCTACGTACCCTTTAAAAATTAATAGCAACCCCCTCCGTGTCAAAAAAAATTAATAATAACAAGAACCCCCAAGTACTCAAAACCCAGGTTAAAAAAAAAAAGTAAATCATTTCTCGCTCTCTTGTGCACCCCCTGACTCAGTCTCCCCACTCTCTCCCCATCCCCCTTTCCCCATCCCCCACCAAGGGCTACTGTGCAGAATTTCACATGAATCATTTCTGGGCTTTTACTTATACTTTTACCACAGATGTATTCCTAAACAAAATGTTCTTTAGTTTTGTTTTTCATCTCTATAGAAATGTTATACTCTTATCTGTCTTCTTTAACTGCTTCTTTTAAGAAATTCGATGTTATGTTTTTAAGATTCACCAAGTTGACACATATGCCTGGTAGTTTATTCATTTTCATTGCTGTATAGTATTCCATTGGAGAAAGTCAAAACAAAGGCCAAACATGAGGTGTTTATGCCCTCTTTACTGGAAAGAAACAGCGAAGACTTCAATCATTAAAGAATAAAGAACAAAGCAAAAAAAAAAAACCATAAAAGACAAAGGAAAACTGAAGGACTGTTCAAGGTTAAAGCAACAAAAAAAATATGACAATGAGATATAGCATGTGATTCTGGATTTTTTTCTTTTGCTACAAAGGACAAAAGGAGGACAATTAGTGAAATTTGAATAAGGACTACAGATTAGACAATAATATTGTATCAATATCGATTTTCTGCTTTTGATAATTTATTGTGGTTATGTAAGAGAATGCCCTTGTTCTTAAAACATACACACTGAAATAGGAGTAAAAGGGAAACTGATTTTCAAACAGGTGAGGAAAAAATTATACAGAGAAAGAGAGAGAATGGTCAGGTTAAGGATATATTTTGTAGGTAGAGCTAGGAGAACTTGATGATGGATTATACATGGTGGGTTTTTGGAAAAGCTAATTCTGGCCTGGCAGCAAATTAGTGTTGCCATTTACTAAGATAAGGAAGGATAGTGGGGAGCAAGTTTCAAGGGGTTGAGGAAATCAAGAATTGTTTCACCCATACAGTAGATTGAATTAATTGTCCTCATTTTTCAGCCTTTCCTGTATCCACACATTTAGCCCTGTGGCTTTGTAATTACCCCCACTAAAAGAGGCAGAGCGTACTTTCCCCTCCCCTGACTCTGGGCTCCCCAGTCATTTGACCTGCTCTGGCCAATGGCTGATTAGAAGAAGTGACCCCCTGAGAGGCTTTCAAGGGGCTTGTGCACTAGGGCTTGATTTCTCATGTCTCCGTGGTTACCATGAGAAGGTCTGGAACAGCGTCCCACTGATTCCAGGAAGAGAGCGGGACACATATGGAGCAGAGCTACTCCTAGCCAAGCCCAGCCTAGATTAGGCAACCCTTATAAGTCCCCTGAAAACCATGAAGGTAAATGATTGCTGCTTTAAGCCACTGCGTTTTGGGTGCTTGTTACGCAGCATTTTAGTGGCACTAGCTGATGGACACAGGCCATGTTAGATTTGAGACATCTAATTAGACATCTATGTGGAGTTCTCGAGGAGGTTGGAGATATGGATTTAGAGCTCAGAGAAAAGTCACTTGCAATTCACATATAAGTCTATTTGTAGTGCTTCCGCCTTCACTTGAGTCAGGCTGTCTTCACCTGGAATAGGTGAATCATTAGGTGTTTGTCCTCCTTTTTAAAAAGATGTTTAGGGGAGCAGATGTAGCTCAAGTGATTGAGCGCCTGCTTCCCATGTATGAGGTCCCAGGTTCAATCTCTGGTACCTCCTAAAAACAAAACAAACCAACAAACAAAAAAACCAGCTCTCATTGGGGAGCAGATGTAGCTCAAATGGTCGAGTGCCTGCTTCCCATGCATGAGGTCCTGGGTTCAATCCCTGGTACTTCCTAAAATATATATATGTATTTATATATTTATACACATATTATGTGATCACCTGTAGAAAAACTAGAAAACACAGATAAGCAAAAGTGAAACTCCCACTATCCAGGGTTAACTTCCTTTAATATTTTAATATTTTGAAATATACCCTTGTGGACTCCTTCTCATGGAATACATACATATAACTATGTATGTTTACACAAATGGAACTTCCCCTATATATTGTTTTACATCTGATTTTTTAACTTAACATTGTCTGCTAAAATTACATTTTTATATTTTAACAGATGTGGGCTTTTTTAGAAATTCTTAATAATTCCTTCTTTTCCCTCTGAGTACTTCCCACTCCGAAACTAGACTAGCAGACTGAGTCATCCCAGGTTCTTTGCCTTCGGTGAAGTGCAGCACAGAGAACAAGAAGTCAAAAAAACACTTGGCTTTTCAGTTTCCAAGTAGGCTTTTAAAATTTGGGGCAGAGACAATAGACTTGAAATGCAAGACTTTTGCTTTTCAAGAGAAGGGCTTTTTGAGAGAGAAAAACATTATTTCATTCCAAAAGCTTAGATGTGAACATCAAAAGCAAAAGTCCCTATCTTTGGGGCTACAAAGTTTGTACTGGAAAGAATATGGTTGCAAAGCTAGATTACCCTGTCCCTGTGATTAGAGTCAGAGAAAAAGGATCAGGGAGGAGAGCCAGCCAGTGCAGGTCTCAGGGAAGGAGCTGTGTGCCGACTGCCCTGTAAGCTAGGCCATGGTCCCTGTATCAGCTGCATCTGGAAGCTTCTTACAAACGTAGATTCTCGGGCCTCACTCCAGATCTACCGAATCAGAAACGCTGTGCCTCAACAAGCCCTCTAGGTGATTCTGATACACCCTGAGACCACTTCCTCTAGGCCAGGTTTGGTGCACCTGGGCACGGAGGAGACCAGTGACTGATTTTCCAGGTGACATCCCAGAGGGGCAAGGCCTGCAGAGAAGTCCCCTGCTCTAGCATGCTGTGGCAGCAGATGCCGGCAGGAGCTCATGCCAACGACCTGAGACCTGAGTAACTTCCTCTCAGAGGAGCCTCGCGAGCCACAGAAATTTATTCTCAGTCCTTGAAAATATTTTTGGACCTATGATTTCTTTCCACTTTCCATTCTCTCCCTTTTGGAGAGAGAATGGGCCTGTCTATAGCTGTTATCCTATGCCTTTCTCACCAGTTTATTTTGGAAGCAGATAACCGGTTTTCCAGTTTCACTGGTCAGCAGATGGAAAAGGAAACAAAATTGTCACAGACCAACTGTCTTTCCTTAAGGACACAGCTCTACATACAAGTCTTTGGTAGGCTGAATTAAGTACCCCCAAAAAAGGCAGGTCCTTAATCTTTATCTGCATTCCTGTGGGTGTCTTCCCTTTCGTAAATAGGACCTTTTGAGAGCGTTATTTTTAGTTAAGCTGTGGCTAACTGAATCAGAATGGATCTTTTTTTTTTTTTTTTTTAAGATTTATTTATTTTTATTTTATTTATCCCCCCCCCTTGCTGCTTGTGCTGCTGTGTCCATTCGCTGCCAGAATGGATCTTAATCCATTTTACTGAAGGCCTTGTAAAGAGAAGAAACTGGAAGTCAGAGAAAGCCACGCAGGAGAGGCCAGAAGTCAGCGGAAACCAGAAGATCTCACAAAGAGTGAGATCGCCCCGTGAAAGGAGACAGGCACACAAGCCAAGGAGCCCCAGGACTGTAGCAAGCCAGCACCAGCTTGCTCCAGACTTTGGGGAGAAAGCATTGTCTTGCCATTGCCTTGATTTTGAGCTGCAATCCTCCAAAACTGGGAGCCACCAAATTCTTCTCATGTCAGCCAAGCTGTTGTGAGGAGTTTGTCGTAGCAGCCTGGCAAACTAGGGCAGCATCTGAAATGCAGGGGGAAGGAGGCTGGGCAGGGGCAGGGAGAGAAATTCAGAATTTACCACCGTTCAGTCTGAAATGACTTCTGCGCTTGAGAGAAAAAATCAGTTTCTGAATTATCTAAAATTAGGTTGAGACAGAGGCTCAAAGTTGAGGAGACATTGGGTTCCTTTAAAATACGTATATAGGGAGTAATATTTTTACAGCAATGGCAAAGAAGGTAGTATATCAATGCTAAGGGTCAGTTTGGGGTCTGTATAAGGGGGATTGGGATTTTCCCTTTTGGAGTAATGAAAATGTTCTGAAATGGACGGAGCTGATGACAGCACAACTCTGTGATGAAACTGAGAGCCACTGAGCGTACACTCTGGATGGATTATACAAGGCAGGGGACTGTGGTTAACAGTACAAATATGACAATGTTCTTTCATGAGCTATAACAAATATGTAATACTAATACATGTTGTTAGTAATAGGATGGTTTGTGGGGAAAAAAACACCAAATATAAGCTATGGACTATAGATAGCAGTAATATTATGATGATGTTCTTTCATCATTTGTAACAAATGTGTCACAACAGTGTAAGGTGTTGGTGGTGGGGTGATGGATGGGGATCCTATATGGTATGCATGATTATTTTAACTTACAACTTCTCAAATAAAACATTTTTTTAATCTTAAGAGGGAAAAAAAAGGTTGCATATTTTCACCTTCTTAAGTACACGGCTTGACTATTGTAATTGCCCAAAGTAACGTTAACCCTCTTTATTTTTTTTTTTTTTTTTTTTT
>JAQZBX010030048.1:0-15449 GCA_029593785.1 Cabassous unicinctus
TGTGAAGCTACTTACCAACTGGGTTAACTCCATTCATTCATTCATTCATTCATTCAACGTTTATTCTCCTGCCCAAAGCACTGCACATACATAGCTTTGTAGATAGATGGATACTATTAGGATTTTCATTTTACGGATGGGGCGACTGAGCTCATAGAGGCCACATAACATGCCCAGTTGCCGCACATCTAGTAAACAGCAGGGCTCTGATGGCCTCAGAGCCGGGAGCTCTTTACCACTGCACTCTCTCCAAACTCCCCAGGCCTCGGTTTCTCCAACTGAGCCCTGCCTACTTATTCCAAGGCTTCAATATGAAAGCGAGCAAAATCATAGCAGCAAAATGTTTTTAAGTTCCATCCAATTATCCATAAATCCTTAATGTCTATTTTCTCAACTTCATCTTTAAACACATCCCAAACGTGAGAAAGCTGGGGTGATTCTTACACTGTCACATGTGAAAGTAAAAGTCACAAAGTGAAAGCACTTTAATTACTGTAATCAGCATCATACACGCTATTTTTACTTTCTGGGCTGAGGAGGGTCCTGTCATTTTGGCTAAAGGAATGGAGGCGGCTGCCTTGAGACTCAGGATGTCCTTGTCCACACTCACCAGGCTGTGTGTGTGTGTGTGTGTGTGTGTGTGTGCGTGTGTACGTGGAATGGGGCGGGCCGTCTGCTCAGCCAGGGAGTCGGCCAGAGGGTAAGGCTGCTGTTCAGTTCTGGGCCATCATGGGTGACCCTCGGGGCAGAAACCCACGTGCCCACACACCTCTGCCCCAATCGGCTCAGAGTCCCCGTTCTGCCCGGAGAGCCCCTTCCCCTCCCCCAGCTCCAGCTGGGCTAGGCTGACTTCAGAGAAAACCCCAGCCTCCCCTTCTCAGGTCCCGGGCTGTGTGGTCTCTTGACAAACATGACTGCTTTCCCTCGTCACGACAGGATGGCACGTGGAGATTACGGTTAGTCCCCTCTGACTGATGAGAGGAAGGGACTTGTCCAGGGTCTCCAGCTACCCCCAGGCTGGGCTGGGACCCAACCCCCAAAACTGTTTCTACTGCCCTACATTGCTTTGCTGGGAGTGTGTGTGGGGGGAGTGTAACTCTCCCTCCAACCCCCCAAAAGAGCTTCAGAAGCTCAGGAGTATATAATCCAACCCACCAACCAACAAAAAGCAGAACATACTTGTTTTGGGCATTTCCAAACTTTCCGAAGGGGTCTCCAGCCATGCCACCATCTCCAGTAAAGATGTAGAGGTACCCGTCGTCCCCGAAGAGGAGCTGGCCCCCATTATGGTTTGAAGCTGGCTCTTCAATCTCCAGGATTATCCTGAGGGAAGATAAGCCCCCCAAAACTCAGCCTCCCCCCAGTACCCCAAACACAAAACAAGAGCACAGTGATAAAATAAGATGTGATTAGTGAAGGTGAGGACTTAATCCGACGACTGGAGTTCTAGGCTGACACCTGGACACAACGGGAGACAGCAGCAGAAGACGGCCATGTGACGGAGGGCAAGGCCGGGCTACGGGTTCCCAGCAGCCGCCACCAGGACACTGCACACTTCACAGGAAGCACCATCCTGCCGCCTCGCTGACTGAACTTCTAGCCTCCAAAACTGTAAGAACATAAACTCCTGATGTTTCAGCCAACCAGTCTGTGGTGTGTGTCACAGCAGCCCTGGCAAACTAAGCCAGGTGCCAGTTCAGAGCCAGCCACACTTTTCATATCCTATATAGCAGGTGATTTTTCACTAGGACCTGGTAGGCTGGGCAGGGTGAACTCACTCCATTATGCCAATGAGGATCTGAAGGCCCAGAGAGGTTGAGCAACTTGCCCAAGATCACACAGCCCATTGGCAGCAGAGCTGGGAATAGAACCCAAGTCGTCTGTTCTGGTCTAGTGCTTTTTCCACTGCTCCCTACTGCTAGCACCTTCCCTGCAGTGAACGTGCAAACACGTCACCCCTGTCACCGGCACCACTGCTTTCTTCACCGTCATCAGCCCTCGTGCTGCACATCTGCTGTTCACCATCTCATCTGTTGTCCGTAGTTACTTCCAAGGATGGTGGGTTGTGGTGGGCGTGAGCTCAGTTCCACACTCACCTCCCACGAACCTCCTGTACTGTCACGGTGGGAAACCTTCAACTGTACTTCCCAGCCAGGTGGCTTCCTGTTGGGTTTTGCCAGGGGAAGGGGAAGGCGCAAGGAAGGGACAAGCCACGTTTCTCTGGCTTCTGGTGCTGCTTCCAGAAGTGGCGGCGGCAACAAGAGCAGTGTAGAGGCGGCTGCGGGGACGATGACCGTGACCAGTGAGTGTGGACTCCTGGCTTCCGCTCAGGCATCTTGGTGCCGAGAGCAGCAAACACAGCAGCCCAGAGCTCTTTCCCCTCTGTTCTGCCAGCCTGAACTTCTTGCAATTACTAATCTCCAGGTGATTAACCTTCCCCCTTTTCTTCTCCAGCCCTCCCAACACCTTTGTAACTAATACTTTGCATTAAATTCTCTCCAACTGAAATGCTTATGGTGGTTTATGTTTCCCTGGGTCTGTTGCTGACTTATTAATTCCTCATTAGTACAGGTAAGAAAAACCAAGATACAGAAAGGTTAAGTAACTTGAACGCAGGACTTTGGGCCTTCAGAGCCACGAACGGAAGGGAAGTCTTTCCATCGTGAGGCCAACTGATGCACGTGAGTTAGTGAGAAATAGAGCCCCAAGCCCCATGACCTCCACGGAGGGGACAGCCCAGACTGTCAGCCGCCCCCCTCCCGTCGGGGCCCCAGGCCTGGGAAGAAAGACTGGCAGCTGATTCAGGCACAGGGGGCCCTCTGTCCTGGCCCTGCCCTGATTAGCTGTGCCCCACTCTCCCTCCTGAGCCACGTTTAAGGCTTGTACATGTAAGGCCCCAGGGGACCCTAGCTGAAACCCCACTTTGAAATATGCTCAGCCTGTATGTTTTGTGTTCCACCTTCAGCCCTTGTCAGGAATCATTTTTAAAAGTGAGCGATGAAGCCGTATCCATTCTGCCCCTCCCGTGAGGTCCACGTGATAAGCTTGGCCTCTCTTGGAAAGCTGGTGGCGCAGCCCCTTATAATATCATGAGAATGATGTTTTCTCCTTTTGCTCTGGCTGCCAGGAAACTCAAAGTCAAATGGATGCAGCATGACAAGATCCACATTAGCCCTACAGCCAGGAGATTTGATTCCTTTTTGTGATTGCAAGGCTAAGATCGGACAGTTTTATCAAAAATATGATGCGCTGTTACATGCCTATTTTCCCTCATCCAGCCCTGGCCCACCCCCTGCCTGCTTTCCATTCCAGGAGGCCAGCCCCTGCAGACTGCATTTCCCATGCTCCTTTGCTAGCTGGCCTCCAGGGAGGGCACTGGCGGGAAACCAGAGGGTGGGGGGAAGGAAGAAGTTGGGGTTTCCCTGCATCTCTCTCTGCGTCGGCCAGCCCCTGCCCAGCCCTGCCGTGGTGGCTCCAGCCCCTGGGCTCCGGGAACCCCACCTTCTCAATTTGTCCTTCCTGTCCTAGGGGTAGAGGCAGCCTCCCTCAGGCGTCGCCTCACTCCCCCGGTTGCTCGTCATCATTTCTGTCACCTGGGTAAGTAATGCCCGGTATTAAATCCCACCTTTCAAATCACCCAGTGCAGGCGCTATCTTCTCGTTGGACCCAGATGATACATGCGCCCTTCATGGCAGGCCAGGTCAAACCCTTCTTGCAAACAGTCGGGGCATAAACAATAGCAGAGGGCAGGCTCTGTAGGCCTTGAGAGGAGCAGAGGCTTGGAGGCGGGATGGATAACCCCGCCAGGGCAGAGGATCCAGGTGGGGAGGGGTGGAAGCTGAGCACAGTGAGGCAGGGGGGCAGCAGGACGCCTGGAGACAGGCAGGCCTGGGTCCAGCGCGGTCTCTTCCCAGCTGTGTGCCCTTCCCTTCTCTTAGCATCCACCTCCAAAACTGGGGAAAATAATACCTGGCCTTCTATGGCTGATGGTAGTCAGGGGTGCAGTCCAAATTGGGCTGACTTTCCGGCTGCAGCTAGGTGGAGCCGTGAGATGTTTCCTCCTTGAAAGTCCTAGGAAGCGGGCTCGCTTCATTTAGGGTTTACAGACCAACCTCGGGGGTGGGTGGGGGGGTGTGGGTATGAGAATGAAATGAACGAACCATACCACGTGCCTGGAACAAGGGTGTTAGTGCCTTGAAGGCCAGATCTAAGAGTTTGCACATGATCCTGGGGGTGATGTGTTTCACAAACTTGGGGTTCAGACCCCCACCAGGAGCGGAATGCAAAATAGTTAACCACCTGTGCAGCCTCCAGAATGTGAACTGGCACGGCCAGGCCAGCGCAGACCAGCCGCGTCTCAGCCCTGCTCCCCCCAGGCCAGGCTCCCCGGGGAAACCACCTCTCAGAGCCGTGGTCCACGGTGTTCACGTCGTCCTCCAAGACCTTGAACTCGCTGATGCGGATCCACTCCTCGAAATCGACCCCCACCGAGTAGTAGACGTAGACCTTGCCATTGTGCCGGAAGGCGGGGTGGAAGGCGATGCCCAGGAAGCCCCGCTCATCGCCCTCCCAGGGCGAGGTGAGCACAGCCCGGCTGATGTTCAGGAAGGGCTTCTCGAGCCTCGAGCCGTCGGGCAGGTAGGCCCACACCAGCCCCACCTGCTCGGCCACGAAGAAGCAGTGGGTGCCGTCCCCGGCGTGGGCCATGGCCACGGGGTTGCGCAGCCTGTTGGCCACCTCCTCCAGGCACAGCTGCAGGCAGCCCTCGGCGTCGGCCCCCACGCGGCCTAGGTTGGAGTTGAGGTGCTCGTTGACCAGCAGGCGCGGGAAGCAGTAGTCCACGTCGTCCAGGGACAGGTAGCGGCAGAACTTGGCGCGGTTGCCCTCCAGCGCCCAGAGCTCGCGGTCGGACGAGAGGTGGCGGAACAGGGCCCGGCACTCCTGCCACATGTCCAGGCAGTAGTCCTCGCAGAGCCCGGGAACCGTGCGCAGCGGCGTGGACGGGTCCTCGGCGTCGTACAGGTGGGCCGCATACGGTGAGCACTCCTGTGGAGATGGGGGCGGCTCAGAGGGGCTTTGCAGAGGGCACTTACCAGCTGGGTGGCCTCAGACAGGTCACCATCCATCTGCTGCCCGGTTAGGCTCGACTGCACAGCAGCCCTTAGGCTAGGCTTCTGGTCCCAGCACCTCCAGGCCCTTCTTTCTTTTTCTCTGGCATTAACGCTTCTATTAGAACAAATAACCACAACAAATGCCACTACTACCACCAATAAAACCAGAAGCATCAACAGCTACTCTTGAGCCCCACTGTGTGCCAGGAAGGGGAAGAGGCTCTTTGATATACATTTTCCCCTATATCTGCAGGATTTCCTCTCTCACTTCATTTGGGTACCTGCTCAAGGGTCACCTCCTCAGAGAGGTCTCCCCTGGCTATCTATCCCCCATCCCTTGTAACTATCTGGTCTCTAACTCTGTTTAAAAACAGCCACCACTTAATACTCCTGGCATTAGAGTAAAATTATTTTGTCTGCTTACTTATTATCTGTCTTCCTTCAGAACGTAAATTCTGTGCAGGCAGGAATTTCTGCCTATTGTCTACTCTGCTGTACCCCCACCCTGAGCCTAAAACAAGGCCCAGCATATAGTAGCCCCATAGCAAAGACGTGGAGACTGTTCCAAATGGAGCAGCCCTTACTGATGACAACATGCTCTCATTTGTAGAGCTCACTTAATCTTCACAAAGCTCCACAAGGGACTGTGACAGCAGGGACACCAGGGACCCGATGTCATTCAATGCTACGCAGGCAGGAGAACGTTAGGAGGCATCTAGGTCTGACCCCAGGCCAGCCTGTCCCTAAGGGTTGTCTTTCTACCTCTGGCATTTCAGAGGTTCTGCACATGGGCATGTGCAAGTATGTCAATGCCACCCATGCACACCCCTCCCCTGGCTAGGCAGGACCCACCAGGGCAGTCTTTCTATGATATAAACGAATCAGATCCCTTGAGCCTTTCTTCAGAATGCCAAGTACACACACACACACACACACACACACACACACAAATTACAAAAACATACAAAGAAATAGGAAAGCATGGCCCATTCAAAGGAAAAAAGAATTTGCCAGAAACCATCCCTGAGGAAGCTCATACATTGGAACTATTAATCAAAGACTTTATATTAACTGTCTTAAATATGTTAAATGAACTCAGGGAACCCATATACAAAGAACTAAAGGAAATTAAGACAATAAAGAGATAGAAATTATAAAAAGGAATAAGACCAATTTTGGAGCTGCAAAGAACAGTAATTAAAATTTTTAAAAAAACTCATTAGATGGATTCAACAGCACATATAAATAAAGAGAAGAAAGGATCAGTGAATTTGAAGACAAGACAATTGAAATAATCCAGAGTGAGGAACAGAAAGAAAAAATAATGAAGAAAAATGAACCGGGCTGGAGGGACCTGTGGGACACCATCAAACATATCAACATATGCATCACTGGAGTCCCCAAAGGACAAGAGAGGCAAAAAGGGGCAGAAAGAGTTTGGAAGAAATAATAGGTGAAAACTTTCCAAATCTGATGAAAGACATGAATATACACATCCAGGAAGCTCAACAAACTCCAAGCAGGATAGACTCTACAAAATCTACACCAAGACACATTGCAGTGAAATTGTCAAAATCCAAAGACAGGGAGGATTTTGAAAGCAGCCAGAGAGAAGCGACTTTTCACATACCAGGGATCCCCAGTAAGCTTAACGGTGGATTTCTCATCAGAAACTTGAAGGCCAGAAGACAGTGGGATGGCATAAAGTCCTTAAAGAAAAAAACTGTCAACCAAGAATTCTATATCCAGAAAACTATCTTTCAAAAATGAAGAAACAATCAGACCTTTACACATAAAAACTGAAACAGGTCATTACCAGAATACCTGCCCTACAAGAAATGCTAAAGGAAGTCCTTCAAACGGAAATAAAAGGACACTAGATAGTAACTCGAAGCCATAGGAAGAAATAAAGGGCACTGGTAAAGAAAACTATATAGATAAACAGAAAATCCTGTTACTGTAGTTTTGGTTTGTAACTCCTTTTTTTTCTCCCCTATATGGGAGAAAACAGGCAAATGTGTAAAATTACATATAGAATATATGTTAATGGGCTTTCAATGAATAAAGATGTAATCTGAGACCAGAGCAATATAAAGGGAGAAGGATGGAGATATATAGAGAGTTTGTAAACCAGTGAATCTAGGTTGGTACTAGTCCAACTAGGTCGTTACTAGTTTAGGATGCTAATTGTAATTGCAAAGGTAACCACTAAGAAAATAACTAAAAATATAGAGAAAAAGAAAGAAGGGAATCAAACTGGTACACTAAAAAAATAAATAAATAAAAGCAACTAAATACAAAAAAAAGAGGCAGTCATGGAATAATTGAGTAACAAAAACCATACAAGACTTACAGAAAAAGAACAGCTAAAGGGCACAAGTAAATCTTCCTTCTAAAGTGAAAAGACAATCTACAGAATGGGAGAAAACAGTTTCAAACCATATATCTGATAAGAGTTTAATATCCAGAAAATATAAAAACTCCTACACCCGAATAACAAAGAGACAATTCAATTAAAAAATAGACCAAGGACTTCAATAGACTTTTCTCCATAAAAGATATTCAAATGGTAGTAAGTATATGAAAAGATACTCAACATCATGAGCCATTAGAGAAATGGAAATTAAAAGAATGAGATACCACTTCACGCTCACTAGGATGGCTATTATATAAAAAACTGAAAATAACAAGTGTTGGCGAGGATGCGGTGAAAGAGCCTCACACATTGTTGGTGGCACTGTAAAATGTGCAGCCACTGTGGAAGACAGCTTGATGTTTCCTCAGGAGAGTAAACAGAATTCCACATGACCCAGCAACTCCACTCCTAGGTGTATATTCAAAAGAACTGAAAGCAGGGACTTGGACATTGGACACCAATGTTCATCGCAGCATTAGTCACAATAGCAAAAGGTGGCAGCAACCCAAGTGTCCATCAACCCATGAATGGAAAACAAAATGTGGCGTATCCATACAATGGAATATTATTCAGCCATAAAAAGAAGAGAAGTGTTGGTACATGGCACATGGATGAACCTTGAAGACATGTTGAGTGAAATAAGCCACACAAAAGGACAAATCCATGATTTCTCATATGAAATACTTAGAATAAGAAAATTTTTTAAAACAGAAAGTAGAATGATGGTTACCGGGGGTGGGTGGAAGGAGGGACGGGGTTGTTATTAAGTGAGTACAAGTTTTGGTTTGGGATGATGAAAATAGTCTGGACATAGATCGTGGTGAAAGTGACACATTTTCGATGTACTTAATGTCAAAGAACTGTCCATTTAAAACAGTTAAGGGAAGTGGATGTGGCTCAAGCGATTGGGCTCCTGTCTATATGGGAGGTCCAGGGTTTGATTCCTGGGGCCTCCTGGTGAGGGCAAGCTGGCCCGTGGTGAGCTGGCCCACGCAGGAATGCTGGCCCGCGCAGGAGTGCTGGCCCACACGGAGTGCTGGCCCGCGTGGAGAGCTGGCGCAGCAAGATAACGCAACAAAAGGAGACACAGAAGAGAGACAATGAGAGACGCAGCAAATCAGGGAGCTGAGGTTGCGCAAGAGATTGAGCAGCTTCTCTCCACTCTGGAAGGTTTCAGGATGGGTCCCCGGTGCTGCCTAAAAGAGAAGACAAGCAGACAGAGAAGAGCGCACAGAGAGCAGACAGCCAGGGCAAAAACAATGGGGGTGGGGTAGGGGGATAAATAAATAAAAATATCTTAAAATAAAACAAAATAAAATAAAAGTTAAAATGATTTTTGTTATGTATATTTTGTTGCAATTTAAAAGAAATTAATGACTGAAAAATAATAACGATGATGGCTCTTGTAGAAATAGCCAAAACAGATGATGACAGCTTCTGGGGATTCAGGCAGATTCTGTATTTCCTCCCCAAGGCAGCTGCAGGAGGGAGAGGAGTTGTTATTCCCCTTGTACAGAGGAGGAAGCGGAGGGTCTGAGAAGGAGGCCTCTAAGCCAAGGTCCCCTGGCTACAGAGTGGACGGGCTGGGGTCTGAGTTGGCTCTAGACCTCCAATGACCAGCCCCTAACCTCCTGCCCCCAAAGCCCAGTTCAGTGCTCCGTCCCTGCCCCTGGGGCACCTTCCCTGCACCCCACCCCTGCCCAAAGCAGAGGCCTCTGCTCACCAGGCTCTGGAATGGCCTCCCTTGGTTAGAGCCCCTTCCCTTAGGTGGTAGAGTTATTTATGTCTATGTCTGACACCCTCCCACACCTGCCATGAACTCCCTAGGGAAAGGTGTGGCCTGGCTCAGCCATGGGACCCTGGAGGTCTCAGGGGATGCTCCTCCCGCAGCAGGGGCGGTGCTGACAGCCACACGCTCCCTCCCCTCACAGGCAGGGACAGGCCAGGTGCTGCCAGGAGGCCTCCGTGGGCAGCGGGTGGCAGGCAGCCCTCTTGGCCTGTGTTCTCAGGCTTCAGCCAGGGCTCCCAGTACGTGACTGCAGCTTTTGATCATCCCACAGCCTGTCCTACTGGCCCCTCTGCTGCTGCGTTGGGGCTGAGTCCCCCCTGACCGTCTTAGTGCCACTGGGTCGTGTGCCTGGGGGGCCTCTGGTCAGTCACTGTCCCGTACCCAGCTAGGGGTACCAGGTTTTACAAGCTCCGCCTGACCCACAAGAGGGCCAGGCACCCCGGCCTCGGACTCCTGTGTGGAGCCTCTGCTCGCATGGTCCTCTGGAGCCTCCCACAGGGTGTGCAGTGGCTAGGAGGGGGCCAGGGAGGGACTCTGTGTGCACACACCTCATTTACTCTTTGTGAGGTTGGGTCATTGAGGCTCGTGTTTCATAGAGGAGGGCCTGAGGCTTAAAGAAGGCAGCAGGCCAAGAAGTGGCCCAGCCAGAGCTAAAACCCAGGCCTCACAACACCCAGGCCAAGGATCCTTCCAGACAAGTCAGCCATGTTTCACCCAACAAGGGTTTACTGGGCGCCGCCTGTGTGCCGGGCGCCGACCTCGGCTCCAAACTCAGTGGGGAGCAGAATAGGCTTCTGGACGCCAACCTGAGAGCCCTCCACGCGCCCAAGCCCAGCTCAGAGCAAGGGCAGAGCTAGGAGGGCTCCCGGGAGGCAGCCTGAGCCCTCAGCACCCAGGCCACAGGGCTTACTCATGGCCTTTGAACTCTCACCTACACACAGGTCAGACCTGGTGCTGGGCCAGAGCAGGAAGTGACCAGAGGGTACAGCAGCGCTTCTGGCAGCCAGGCCTCAGAGTGGGCAATCAGGGAGATGGCAGAAGCCCCACTGCTCAGCTGCTGGGCCACCCCACCCAGGGGCCAACAGCCCTGCCCACCCTCCTGCCCCCAGCTGGTCGCTGTGCAGCCGCTGGCACTCAGAACTCCTGGGCCTGGGGACCAAAGGCTGGCGCACGCCACCTCTACTTTAAGAAGAGCATGTCTTTGTACAGTCAGGCATCCCTCCTCACCCACGAGTGCATCTGGCAAACTCCTATTCATCACTCAAAACCCAACTCGAAAGCCTCCTCTCATCCTCCATTCTCCCGGGCCCTGACTCCCGCCCTTGGCCTTGTGGGGGCTCCCACAGCCTCTGCCCACATCTCAGACTCAAAATTCACAGGAAAGTAATGTAATCCTGTCACACTCTGTGTCTGCTGTCACTCACCCATCCCCAGAGGCAGCCCAGCCAGTTTGCTTGGAGGGGATGGAATGATCTGTTTGCACGTCTGTCCACCCCCAGCGACCCCCCACCAGCCTGTGGGCTTCAAGGAGGGAGGCAGTCTAGTCAAGTGACTAAGAGAAGGGCTTTGCAGTCAGAGCTCCCTGGAGGCTGAGTCTACCAATCCCCTTGGCCTTGGGCAACTTCCTGAACCTCTCTCTGTGCCTGCAAAATGGGAAAGGAATTCCAGCCTCCCAGAGTTGTTGGGAAGAATCAGTGGGGAACACACACATGTTTGTAGCATAAATGCTCAAACAGTATGAGCTAACGAGACATACCTCCAAGTTCCCTTCCTCCAAGAAGCCTTCCCTGAATTTTCCAGAAGTTTGACCTTTGCCCCCTGCCTCCACCATGCTCCGTAACCTGGGGGAGTCTTTCACAAGTTCCCACAGGTGTGTGTGTGTCTCTCCTGAACTGAATGAGGGGGCTTTGGGGGCTGGGCCTGCAATTTGCCGACTGCCCCTGGGCGCAGCCTCCAGCACAGGGCCAACTCCAAAGAGGCTCCCGGGATGCATGGACCACAGAGCACGTTCTGCATAGATTTCCATCTACCATGTTTTGATAACTTCTGGTACTTGGAGAGGTAACCCCAGTTGCACAGGAAGTTTACTTAGGTGGGATGGCTCACCCAACCATGCTGGGGGACCTGGCATGCCAAGAGTCTCTGCTGCCTCTTCCAGATGACAAGGTATCAGCAAAGCCCCCAGGAAAGAATCTGAAGGGGGCGGGGGGACAATGACCATCCGGCTGAGGAGCAGCTGGGCATCAGGGGGCGTCGTGGGAGGCAGGTGGGGGGCAGGTCCTGGAGGAGGACTGTGGGTGTGGACATCCGTTTTTATGGCCGCGCTCCTGCCTGGTGGTGTCTCCCCAAGGCAGATGTGAAGGTCTGAAAGCCGTCATTGACTGCGACCTGTGAATAAGATGCCTTGGCCACCACCCCGGGTGGAAATCAGGAGGCACTGAGTCCAGACACGGCCTTGGCTCCGGCCAAGGGCAGAGTCCTCCCTCCAGCCCTCTCCCAGCCCTCCCACGAGGCTCCAGCGGAGACACCGTGATCGGTTCTGCTGCCCTTTCCAAGCTCTCTCCAGACATGAGGTCACTCCCAGAGACGCCTGGGGTGAGGCGCTAGCAGCCCTTCCATGGCTGGCTGCCCAAGGCCAAGCCATCCTGGGAAGGTTCCCAAGAAAAGGAGCCTCTCCTCCCATGGGGGGGATCAGGACTGACCCTTCCCTTCTTCCTCCTCCAACCTGCCCACCTTGTTTGCCCTGTTGAGCCTGGTACATAGTAAGTGCTCAATAAACAAATGAGGGCGACATGAATCCTATATGCCTAGGGGTTGGGAGACCAAAGGATAAAGGTGTGGGGCCTGGTCTCAAGGGGCCCCAGACCCTCCCAGCTCCCCTGAGATACTCAACTTGGGGGCTCCACAGGCAGTGGAGTGTGGCCCGATTTCCAGCCTCAGCCGCCACCGGGCTGTGACCCGACCTTTCCTGCATCGGCCTCTGGGCCCACTCAGGCCTCCTCCCAGGGCAGCGAGTGGAGACCAAGGCAGCACTGGAGAAACGTAGCCGGGGTCCTATGTGTTGCTAAGTCTGCACGGCAACCCTGCGGCGGTTAAGCTTGCCCCACTTTAGAGATGAAGGGACTGACGTGTGGCTGCGCCAAGGGACCGGCCAGGGCCACCCAGCTGGGAAGTGGCAGAGCCAGAATCCAAGTCAGTGCGATGCCCCCACTGCTCCCTCCACGTGCTGCCTGGACTCCCTGCTCCCTAGGCCGCTCACAGCTCAGGCAAGGCCCGCATTTCCTCCCGCCCCCTGCTCAGCCAGGCAGGATTGGCCCACGGGAATCAGCCCCCTCGGTGAATGGCACAGTCTGTCCTCAGAGGGCAGATGTGGCCGGAGGGCTCCCCGAGGGCACGTCACTGCAGCTGCCCCTGAAGGACAGAGGGGAGCGCTGGGGGCGGCGCAGGTCACCCTCGTGCTGACGGCGCCCTCTGCAGGCCGCGCTGCTCCCCACACTCCGCGGGGAGCGCGGAGGAACAGATGCCTTCCTCCCACCTGGTACCCGGCCAAGGAGGGGCTCCTGGCGGCCGGGGCTCTGAGCGGGGCAGCCTCCACGGGCTCCCGGGGCAGAAGAGCCCCTAAACCCTGCGGGAGCGATGGCACCATCTGTCCCTTCCTCCGGCTCAAGAGGGAAAACTGAGGCCCGGGGAAGGCCCGAGTCACAAAGCCAATGAATGGCAAAGCCAAGAGCCCACCCAGGTGCCCGCCTCCCCGCCCCGGGCCGCGTGACTCCCGTTCGGGGGGCCTGGAGGTCCACCGCGCGGCCGCCCGCTCTCGGCCTCGCCCCCGCGGGGATCCGCCCGCCGCTCCATCACCCGCCGGCCGAGGCCCCGGCGCCCCCGCGCGCCCTCGCCCGCGCGCCGCTCACCTGGCACAGCAGGTCGAGCGCGTAGCCGGCGCACTCGGCCCACACGGCGGCGTCCACGCGGGCCGCCAGGGCCCCGAAGCGGCGGGCCAGCGCCGCGTCCTGCTCGGGCGCGCAGCAGCCGAAGGCCGAGTACTGCGCGCAGAAGCGCAGCGGCTGCGGCGGCCGGAAGGGCGGCCTGAAGTCCAGGCACTGCGGGTGCGCGGCGGCCCGGAGCGCCCGCAGCGCCAGCAGCGCCAGCAGCGCCCCGGCCCCGGCCCCGGCCCGCCGCCCCGCCATGCCGCCGCCGCCGCTCCGCCCCGGGCTTCCCGGAGGAAGAGGCGGAGGCGCGGGCACCCCCGGCCCCGCGCGGCCCCCGGGGAGTCGCCGGCCGCGCCCTGCGCGCCCGCCCCCGCCTGGCCGGCACCCCTCCCGGGGCCCAGGCCTTGGGACCTGGAGGAAGGGGAAACCCCCTGGCGGGAGGCCGCTTCTGCTCGGGGACACCCGGCGGGACCGAAAGGAGCGGGGCTCGGCGCAGCCTCGGTTCCCGCTGTCTCGGCAGCCCCTTCCTCCTGCCCCCGGAGCCTGTCCAAATAAAAATGGAGGCCCGGGTGCCGGGCGTGTTTCCCATTTCTTCTGCCTGGGACACGGCTTCCTCCCCCAGGGCTGCTGAGCCCTGGAGACACAGGGGACAGGGCTAGAGTCCTGGACTCCTGGCTTCCAGGGCCACCTGCGGCACAGACCCTGCAGCCAGGGACAGGGGCTGCCTACGGGACCACTTACAAACGGGGCTGGGGGTAAAAGGGCAGCTTGGCACTAGGTCTCAGAGGGGCAAGTGATGCCTGGGCCTGGGGGAGGGCAGCGAGGCTTCAGTGGCCTTGAGTCTGTCCCTGGCCTCAGCTCAGACGTCTTCCCTTTCTCCCCTCCTGGCCAGCAGATCCCCTACAGCTCGGGCCCTACTATAGGCCTCCTTCCTGGGGTGGGCACCCAGCTCTCCTCCTGCAGCCCCTGCCCCAGTTCCTGCCCTTTATCACCCACCAGGGTTATGGTGCTGGCTTGCACAGCAGCCTCAGAGCTCCTGCACCCCCACCACACACACACAGCCACAGTGGTCTTCTGAAAGGCAAATGCCACCAGGTCCTTCCCCTGCGGAGCAGGCCTGGTGCCAATCAGGGTCTAGGTCAGTGGTCTGCAAACTCTAATGAGCAGACAAGTCTCTTGAAATGGAGATTCTGGGGCCCAGAGAGATTGTGATGGCTCCCCAGGAAATTCCGAGGGAAAGAATTCTGGGATCACTCTGTGCAGCTCTACATGTGTGGTATACACAGGCTGTACATGCAACCACTGCCCAGACCGCCCCCCAGTCCCCAGCACACACACTGCCTCACCCACCCCAGGATCTAAAAGCACAAAAGCACCCAGGCCCTTTCCCAGGTGGGCCTCGGCACAGTCTCCTCATTAGCACGCCCCTCCCCACCTTCTCTGTCTGGCAAACTCCTACTCAGTCTCCATGGCCCCACATCACACACCCCTCCTCTGCCTTTGGGCTATCCTGGGAATCTGGGTCATGTGCAGGCCTCATGCAGGGGCTGGGGGTGGGTTGGATCCTGTAGGGCTGTGAGCTCCTGGAGCTCTGTGGCTCGGCCCTGAACAGAGGCAGTGTCAGTCAGGGTCTCCACAGAGGACGACCCAAACGCCTCAAAGTACTGAAAACAGGGAATCGAATGTGGACAATTGATGTCCAGGAGGCTGGGTACCATGGGGTAACCTGGAGATCAGCAACAGCAGGAAGATTCTGCAAGCCCTTGACCAGAGGGGCAGCAGAAGATGTTACTGGAGTCTGGGGGCTAAGGTCGCCAGGCGAAGCTGGAACCCCAGTGGGCCTCTCTGGTGGAAGCTGGAGATGGCCACTGTCAGAGCTTCTGCCCTTCCTTCTGCCGTCCCTCTGCCACCAGTGCCTTCTGTTGTCTGGACCCAGCAGGAAGCAAGGCAGAAACCCGGAAGTGCAGCCTGCAGGGGGCCTCCTGCACACAGAGCAGACCCCGGGCAGGGCCACACTGAACCTGAGGGTGTGCAGCCCGGGGAGGGCATCTGTGATGGCCCCGTCTCCCTAGCCAGGAATCAGAGGCAGACGGTGATGATGCATCAACCCAGGGCCCCAGATGGGTATGCAGGGTGGGGGGACACAGAGACCAGGCCAAAGGCAGGAGGTTTGGGGACAGCCGCATGAACACCCAAAGCCGTTCCCG
>JAQZBX010030048.1:15549-27096 GCA_029593785.1 Cabassous unicinctus
TGGGGACCAGGGCTCACCAGGACCTCTTATGTGGGAAGCCGGTGCTCAACCACTGAGCCACATCAACTTCCCTGAGTTGGTTTTTTCATTTGTTTTGCTTGTTGTTTGTTTTTTGTTTGTTTTTTTCAGGAGGCACGGGGAACTGAACCCGGGACCTCCCATGTGGGAGGTGGGTGCTCAACCACTTGAGCCATATCCGCTCCCTCAACCAATGTTTATTAAGCACCCACTGGGCACTCGGCTTGGGGCCATTGCCCCCACCAGTGCTTCCCCAGGTATGCAGAAGGCATGCTGGCCACTGGTTTCAGGAAAGGCCTGTGCCTGAGGTCACAGGAAGGGGGGCTCAGGGACCCAGCTCCAATCTGCCTGGTGCCTTCTCCATGGGCTCACCACTCCCAGTGGGACCTCTGGCAGGTAGGACTAGGGAAGTGTTCTGATTACTATTGTTGCAAAACAAGTTACTCCATAACGTAATGCCTTGAAGCAATCATTTCATTTTGCTTGTGACTTCCTGCATCTGGGCTTTGGGAAGGGCTCAGCCAGGTGGTTTTCACTTGGGTCTCCTGTGCAGGTGCAGGCAAGTGCAGCTGGAGCTGTGGTATCTGAAGCCTGGATGGCATTGGACGTGAGAGACGGCTCACACCTGTGGTGGCTGGTAGCAGCTCAGCAGGGTTGTCAACTGGATGGACCACCTGCGGCCCCTCCATCAAGGTGGACTTGGTGGAGTCAGATTTCTCATACGGCAGCTGGCTTCCCCCTGAGCAAGAGTCCCAAGAGAAGCACGCAAAGAGCACCAGACCGCTTGGCCTCTGATGATCTAGCCTCAGAAGTCACGGAGCAGCCGTTCCTCCGGATTTTATTGGTAAGGGCAGTCCCAAGCCCGCTCAGATCCAAAGGGAGGGGACGGAGACGCCCACCCCCCTGATGGGGAGTGGCAAGATCACGAGGTAGAAGAGCACACAGGACGGGAGGTTTTGTTGTTGGGGTCACTCTGTAGACACGAGCTGGACCCCCACCCCAAATTTGGTTTCGGATGTCAGTGCTGATGACGCCCATGTGCAGCAGGAGAGCAAGAAGCCGGCTGCTCAGAGTGAGGCTTTCCGGGGCGAGCAGGGCCAGCTCCCCAGCAAGTCTGAAAGTGGCCTGAGAGCAGGGAAGGAGACTGGCGTTTGGGGGTGGGGCACGGGTTCCCGCCTAGCCTGGGACAAAAGAGGGAGCACCCAGGCTTTCCTAGTGTGCCCAGGGGTGGGGCAGAAGGAGAAGGGAAGCAGGAGGCCTGAACGCTGTCAGCAGTGAAACATCAAAAACGGAGCCAGACTCTATCACATTCTGCTGGGGATGGGGTGGAGGCTCAAGTCCTTGATTACACATCTCTGCATTGTTTAAACTCACGGCACTGAACACCCACAATTGATAATAACATAGGGTATTTTTCAAGCAAGTATTCTGGGCCAGGCACTGTTCAAAGGGCTTCACACACACCTTCTTATTCAATGCTCACAGCACCTCCTGCAGGAGATTCTTATTCTCCCCATTTTACAGCCGAGCAAACCGAGGCATGGAGAGAAGCAGCACATCTCCCAGGGTCGCGCACACAGCGAATATGTCGCAAACCCAGCTCGAACCCATGCTTTTGACTATTCGGTTATCCTACTGCACACTTGATGATTTGCATCATCATGGGGTAACATGGGGCATTTTGGGGACATTGGAATTGTCCTGCATGACATTGCAAGGACAGATACAGGCTATTATACATTCTGTCAAAACCTATGAAATTGTGTGGGGCAAAGTGTAAACTACAAGGTGAGCTAGAGACCATGGTTAGTAGCAATGCTTCAATATGTGTTCATCAATTGCAACAAATGCACCACACTTAAAAAAAAAATCCTGACTCAGGTATCTGCAGTGAGGATAGGACGAGACGCTGAATCTGAAGATGACAACGCAGCCCCTGCCCCACAGGTGCTAAGAAACGAGCCCAGCAAGCTCAGAGCCAGGTTCCCAGTCGGAGCTGAGGGACACAGCAACCAGAGGAGGAGAGCCCGGTGTGGGGGCTGTGTCCAGGTCACTGGGTGTCCCCCAGAAATCTGCAGCTCAGGAAAGACCATTGTCAGTAATGGGGTGGGATCCAAGTGGGGTCTGGGACTGGGGACAGCCTGGGCACTGTCTACACCGAAGTCCCCATCACCACCCCCACTCACCTGGCCCACCCCACCTGGTCCTTCAGGCTCCACCTGTCCAGGAAGCCTTTCCCCACTCCACCTGCCGCTCCCCTTGCCTGCTCCACCCCTGTCATAGCCCCCCGCTAGGGGCGTGCTGGCCATCTCTTTGGAGTCGGCCTGCCTTATTCCACAGTGTGTTAGGTTACCCCACGGCGTGGGGAGCAGGAGGCGGGGTCCCTGGGGGCCATCTTGGCAGATACCGACCACAGACCCTGAGAGGAGCCAGGACAAAGCAGAACCTTCTTTATTTTGGCACATGGTAGGTGCTCAGTGAATACTGAAGGAAGGGGCTGAATCCAAACTTCAGCAAGGACACCGGGACGCAGCGAGGCTGGGGAACTTCCCCTGGGCCACAGCAGTGATGCAGAAGCCAGCGTCCCTCCCAGATAGCCAGCTCCCTGAGGGCAGGGACTGAGCTATCGATCCCCCAGGGTACACGCCTGGCATGCACTGGGCGCTCTGTTATGTGTAGGGACAAATAAGCACATGAAAATAAAAAAATAATCTAACAAAAATTTTAAAGCCCATTGATGAACAGAAGGATAAATGAATGAGTGAACAAATGAATGAAAGAATGCTCAGACTTGGCTACTTCCAGAGGCCTGGGCTCCTGCCGTAGCCGGTATCCAGGGGCTGGAAGGGCTGGACAATTTCCACAAAGGCTGTCTGGGGCCAGGGATGGTGGGCTAGGGGGATGGGGGAGTGCACCTCCTGGGCAGTGGGGGCAAAGCTGGTCCCTTGTGTTGAATGTGCCCTCGAGTCCCTGCTGATGGGAACAAAACCTCGGGATTTTCTTCCCCGAGCGTTGGCGTTGTGCTGTCAGCGGATGATCCCACACAGGCGCCTTCTTTGCCCATCCAGGCCCAGCCTGGCTAGAGGGGGCTGCACGGCCCTGCTCCTGACTCCCTGGGGACCTCATACAGGACCCTTCCCCATCCTGGGGAAGGGCTGGCACCAGTCCACTGCTGGCCTCTCTGGACTTCCAGCCCTTTGTCCCTGAGGGTTGCATGTGGGTCCAGGAGAATGGCTCACCTTCCCAGGAGCCCAGGGATACCATCAGCTTCCAGAACCCAGCCACAGGGGCCGGGAGGACACCCGGAGCCTCTTGTGGCCAGACCCGGGGTGAGTGGGGGCCATCGGCGCCTGCAGACCAGACATCCGCTAATCACACGGTCTTTAGTAGTTCCTTCTCTGGAATGGCCCAAGGCAGACTGTTTGCCCACTGGGCCGCCTGCCCGCCCTGTCTCGGGGGAGCAGCCCATAGTCAGTTCATCCTTTCTCCCCAGCCCAGGGCCCTTCTGGCCACTTTGAGTCGTGGCAGGAGACTGTCCAGGGGGTCGTCCCATGAGCTCCGGGGAGGGGATTGGATTTCCCTCTGGCACCTGGCACCCAGGCTTCTGTGGGATGTGGCTCACAGCCGGGCAAGGGGCCTGGGGCCAGCAGAGCCTCAGACCGGAGCCCACAGGCTTTCAAAAACATTCTACACTCAGAGAAAATTACAGAAAACGAAAGAAGCAACACCCGAGAACACACCACCAGATTTCACCAGTGTTAGTAGTTGACCACATTTGCTTCAGATATTTTAAGTTTTCTAAAATGTGACTGTGAGAGGGATTGGCTCAGGCATCAAGAGCACAGGGTCTGAAGACAAACTCCCTGGGTGGAGTCCCAGCTCTGTGACATACTGCGTGCCTTGGACAGGCCGCTCAACCTGCCTGTGCTTCAGTTTACTCATCTGTTACGTGGAGATAATAAGTGAGGCTGTTAGAAGGTGGCCTGGCAAATAAGAGGTGATCAGTAAACGGGAGCTGTCACAAGCACAGCTGAACCTCCCCCCAAGTTAACTTTATACTTGGAAAAAGAAAAAAACTAAAAACGGAGGGCAGAAATGGAGGTTTGGCAAAGACCCGCTGCTGTGTGGGGCCCCCGACTGTGTCACTGTTGTGCAAGCCTCACACCAGCCCCATCACACAAGGGACTTGTCTGGCACCAGTTCTCTGCCCTCAGGACCCAGGGGGCCACTCTGACCAGGAGACCGTCCTTCCCCAGGATGCTGCCCCTTCCCGTGCCTGCAGGACCTCGGGGCCTCCTCATTTCTGGGTCCCCCGGGGTCTCACATGAACTCAGGGCAAGTGTGCCATGCTCTGCAGCCCCCAGGATCCCCATCTCCAACCCCCCGCCAGCCTGTGTTGCCAGCACCTTCTCCGGCACATGCAGATGGAGAAAATGAAGCAAGGGAGGTGACCACAAAGAGTCGTCATCGGGTGGGGGAGCGGAGGGTTAGGATTCGAACCCAGGCAGAAGGCCTGCCGAGGCTGGGACTCTTCCCCGAAGACCCTGAAGGTGAAGGTCACGGGTGCAGGTGGCTGCAGAGGAGGGCTTGAACCCAGGGCTCCCGACACCCAGGACGGTGCCCAGCAGCAGCCCTGCCCGTGCCCCAGCCTTACCCCAGGCATGTGGTCGCTGTGCCGGGGACATGCATTCCTGTACGTGCCATGGAGCTGACCGGAAAGCCGTGAGCCAGCCCGGGCCCTGCCTGCCTCGGGGAGGCCTGCTTTCCACCCCAGGAGGTCGTGCGCTCTCTGACCTCTTTCCTGAGGACGACTGGTCTCCGAGTGTCCCCCCTAGCTGCAGGGCCTGGGGGGGCTCTCAGAGGGAAGGGAATGAGTGAATGAGTGAATGGATGAGTGAGGTGGGGGTGGCTGCTGGAGGGAGGATCGGGGAGGGTGAGGGGAGAGTCGGGCTTACTGTGGATCAGAGAAGCAATGAGGTCCAGAGAGGAGGGGACCCCAGAGTCCAGGCCCAGCCCCTCGTGGCCCAGACAGGGAAACTGAAGCCCAGGGAGAGAGAGGAGCTGCCCAGGGCCAGTCTCCTTCCCTGGGAGGCTGCCCTGCCCTGCCCCTGCCTCCCACCTGACTCTCCTGCCTGTCAGTCCAAAGCCACTAGATTCTCTTCAGGGCAGGGTTGGGGGGTCCCCAGACTGTGCTCACCAAGATTATCTCCCAGGAAGGGCCTCGTCTGTCCAGACACCACAGCTGCTTTGCCCAAATCCCTGTTCACTGGGGAGGGCAGGGTGCCCTGCTGTCTGAGTTCCCTGGACATCCCCACACGTCCCACGTGTCCCTCAGCCCCGTCCCCAGCCCAAACCCACTAGATCCCGTCTATGTCACCAGCGGATGACCCCTAATGGGGCTTTGCTCCCCAGTATCCCCATGGAGGGGAGATGGCTAAAGGGTGAAGCCGGTGATGGACCTGTCCTCTGTCCTCCATATATTTAAAGTGTCCCTAAGAGAAAGCTTGAAAATCAGTTAATTTAAATGAACGAATAACAACAGCAGCCCCAATGGTGGACGGCCAGCCGTGCCCTCTGGGCCTGCCTGCTGCCTCCACCTGCCCATGCCAGCTGTCTGGCCTCTTCGTACCGGGATGCTCGTTATCCTGCTGATAGCTCAGACTGAGCAACGGGAACTTTGAAGCAGCCAATTTAATCTTGAGAAAATGGCAGGCTCTTCTCCCAGGAACAGGGTGCCGTGCCCCTATTCTCCAGGGCCTCTGTTTCCTCAGGAAGCCCCTCCGGCTGGCGGCACTGGGGCTGGGGTCTGCAGAAAGGCTGGTGACAGGTAGAATGGCAAGGCCGGCCTGAGCTCGGAGGCCAATCCGGGGGTGGCCTGGGTGAGGGGGCAGCCAAACCCTGCTGCCAGAAGGGCCTTAGAGAACAGGACTGCCGGGCTTCCTGGGTCAAGGAATAAATAAGCCTTCTTTATTTTTCCAAGGAGCCCGAGGGTCAGCAGAGAGGCCGTGGGGAGAGGACAGCGGCCTGGGCACCTGCAGTCTGGGGTCGAGTCTGCACTGGGTTTGTAACTCCCTGCCTGGCCTTGGAGAAGCCCCTCTCTAAGCTCTCGCTTCCCCACCTGCACCTGCAGCCCAGCGGTCCTGGGGCATTCAGATTACAAACCTTCTCTTCTAGGCTTTCTCGCGCTCTGCTTCATAGACTATGGCCTCCGGGTGTCATTAGCAGGGACTGGGGCTGCAAAGGGTGCCGTGGTCAGATAAGATTGGGAATCTGCGCAAAAATACAGGTGCACGTCTGCGGGCTAAGTCTCTGATAAGTCCTGCAGCCAAGTGCCGTTCATTTATTTGTGCGAGTTTCTCAACACCCTGTTAATACCATTCTAGCCCGCGGCCTTGACTGACATCTGAGCCACAGAATTCAGGTACGCATGACCTCCATTTGCTCATTCATGGAAAGGAGCAGCCCCCTCGCTCTTGCAGGGGTGGGAAATGTCGCAGCAGGGGTCCACGCCCCCAGATGCCTCCCCTGTCACCCTCCCTAGCAGCATCTCTGGAGCAGAGGCCACTGGTCCTCAGCAGTCTGGGCCAGCGGGACAGGCACATCCAGGCTCGGGGACAGACCCTTTGGACCACACTTAGAACACGGAGTTGGCGGAGGGGAGGGCCCCAAACCAGAAGTTCCAGAGTACCTAGAAATTCGGAGCAGGAAGGAAGGGCCAGGACGGTAAGGGAGTCTGTCTGACCTCGGAGCCCCCAGGCTCCCTGGCCCCCCAGACCCGTTCCTCTTTCCCCCACACAGCTCCACCTTCAGGCCCCTCTCCCGTGTCCCCAACCTGCTCATGGCCACCATCTCATTTGGTCCTCACAGCAACTTCCTTGTGTGACTATTAGGATTAATCCCATTTTCCAGGTGAGGAAACCAGGCTCAGGGATGGGGAGGTGGAATCCAGGCTGGCTGATGCTCCGTCAGCAGCGTCCGATCAGCACCCTTCCATGCAAGGTGTGGGTTCCCCAGTGCTGAAGACATTTATGCAGAGGCTGAAGGGGAGGGAAAGTGAGCAGGTGTGGCTCAAGCAGTTGAGGCCTGCTTCCCACATGGGAGGTCCCGGGTTCAGTCCCCAGTGCCTCCTAAAAACAAAACAACAACAACAAAACAAATAACAAACAACAAGCAAACAAACGAAAAAAAACAACTCAGGGGAGCCGATGTGGCTCCGTGGTTGAGCGCCGGCTTCCTGCATACGAGGTTCTGAGGTCCTGGTTCAATCCCTGGCCCAGGTACCTAAAAAAAAAAAAAAAAGAAAAAAAAAGAAGGGGAGAGAAAGAAGCAAAATGACGCATCACAGTGCAATTTTGAGGACCGTGAGGGGAGGGAGCTTTGGGCAAAAGGGCCTCTTGGTCATAACAGACAACCACTGGCCTAGTGTGGTGTGGGGGCAAGGCCTGCAGGGGCTGCGCTTGTACCAAATGGCCTCAGGGTCCCGCCCAACACCGAGGTCCTAGAAGCTGGCCTCTGAGCTCTTGGAGGACTGAGGCCACAGCACCTGGCACCCAGTGGCTGAACAGACAGTACTAGGTACAGATATCCTGTAGATATCTAAAAGGTTATCCCAGGAAAGGGAGTTTAAACCAGGGAGCTAATTCAGCTGCTAGAGAGAGGGTCTTTGTAGACTGGGAGCTGGCCAGTTAAGGGAGTGAGCACCCCATCACTAGAGGTGTGCAAGTAGGAGCTGAGCAGCCTACTGGTGGGAGTTCTGCTGTAACCGAGGGGCAAAGTTAGGTCTCTTTATGTTTCTTTCTGTCACCAAATCTGTGAGTCTAAGAATTTTTAAAAATTTAATGTATTTTTAAAGTATAGATAATACTTTCATATAGTTCAAAAATCAAAAAGCACAATACTATATCTGTGAAAATGTCTCCTTCCCACCCTATTCCCCAGCCCACGCCCCAGCCCACGCCCCAGCCTCCCAGCTCCCCTTCTGGGAAGCCTCAAGTGTTGACAGCTCCTTGTATAATCTTCCAGAGAGATTCTCTACACGCACCGGCATAACCATTCTTTATTTAAAAAATAAACTCGCTTTCGTTTTATTTCTCAGTGGATGCACTTCCCCTTGCTTGTTTCACTGAACAATGGAGAAACGGTTGCAGAGTTTCTTCTGTGGATGTTAAGCAGCCTGATAACATGGGACAGTCCTCTCCAGGTGTCCGCACCTGGAAAACGGGGAGCACCCATCTCGCAGGGCTGGTGGGAGACGACGTGGTCCTGGCAGCACCTGGCTGGCAGGCTGGGCCTCCAGGAAAAATCCGATGTCAGCCGTGTCTAGGCGGGAGCACAGCCCGGCTCCGGCCACCAGGGGGCCCCCTTGGCACTGCCCGGTCCTGGTGGTGGCCACACCACGGACCTGTGGTGACCAGAACGAGGCAGGCGGGAGGCTCCTTGGAGAGAGGGCAGCACCAGGGAAGGGCGTCAGCGTCTTGCGTTTCCAGAGCCTGCCTCGTTCTCCATCCTCCAGCCACCCTCCACAGTGGGATGAGCAGATGTGGGAAACTGAGGCTCAGAGTCGCGAAGAGACCTGGCCGAGGCCACGTGGGAAGTGAGTGGTCCAGGGACCCAGTAGACAGGACAAGCTCAGGGGACTGTAGGCACGAGGGGGGAGGGTGGGCTCCAGAAGTTTGGGGACAAGAAGTGGGGCACCTGTGGCCCCACTCACCCCTCCTGAAAAGGAGATAATTTTTTTTTTTTTTTTTTGGAAGAAATCTTATTGTTTTCATTCAGAGAAGACCTGGAGAAAGAGGTGGTGCTACTCACACAGCCATCCCCTGGGGCCTCCACCTGGACACTCCCTGAACGCCCTTGGGCAGGTCACGGCCTCCAGTCCTGTGCATCTGGGGCCAGCGGCCTGGGGGAGGGAGGCCAGGTCGGAGGCTCTGGCCGTTTGGCTACTGGGTGCCAGGAACTTTCCCCTTCCAGGGGGATCAGGACCGCCTGCCCCTCTGTCTGACGGATGTCCAGGCCTCATGCCTGGCCTCATCCAGTGCAAGCCACACACCTGGCCAGGGCTGCCAACTCCAGCGCCGGGAGGCGCCAGGCTGTGGAGGCCATGGTAGGGGCGGGGGGGGGGGGGGGAGGACAGCTGAGGGCTGTGGAGTTGCCTCCTGGGCTCATTTTCACAAGAAGCTGGAAATTCACACTTATATGTGACACATCCCCATTTTTTGTTGTTGAAAGAATTAAAATTTTTAATTTTTTTGGTGAAAGTGAGCCCAACACTTCTGGGGGCCATCAGTTTGAGATCCCTGCTCCACACACTCCCACAATGTCTCGCCTGGATTCGCACATCAGTGCCTTGGTCACAGACCCCTCCCCTGCGATCCAGACCTTTCTGTGGGTCCTGCCCAATCACAGCAGCCCTCCCTGGCTGCTGCCCCCTCCCTTCCACCCTCCTCTAGGTGTAAATCGGAGCATATGTCCTCCAGGCTTCCCCAGGCCTAGGGAACTAGGCACAGATCCCCATGCTCGAGAGCTGGCCCTGGCCTTCCTCCCTGAGATCCTTTGCCTTCTCCTTCTGGCCAGTTCGGGCCTCATGGCCTGTCTCCAAAGGCCCCCTGGAAGTGTGGCTCCCATGCATTTGCTCGAGCCATGCCCCTGCACCAAGTGCCCTCCCGCCTCCCCTTAGCAGGCCGCACCACCTTTCCAGCTCTGAAGGCCAGGCCCAACGCTGGCCCCTGGCACGTTCTGACCAGACCCTACTCAACCAGATTGCCCCAGCATCTCCCTGCCTCTCACAGTCGCTCCAGCTTCCTGGGCTGCCCTTTCAGAGAACCCGTCCCATCCCACTTCTGCTGAAATGATGCCCCTGGACCTCCTCACTCAGCCCCATAGCCCTAGTGCCTGGCACAGACCTGGCACCCACCAGGGGCTTAGGTGTGTGTTGTGTGATTGCAGACACCACCCGTTCATCAAGCCCTTACTCTGTGCCAGATGCTTGGCAGAGCATTCCCAAAACAATAGCTCATCTAACCCACACCCAGCCCTGTGTCACTTTACAGCTGGGAAAAGGAAGCGAGAGATGACAGAGGTGGCCTTGCACCACACAGCCAGGAGTCAGTGGTGGAGCCTGGATTGAAATCCTGGCTGAGTGCACTCTCCATGCCCAAGTGATTACGCCATATCAATGTCTGAATGAATGGATGGATGGGTAGGTGGGTGGATGGAAGGCGTGATGCGTGGATCAAAGAGTCGATGGGTGGATGGTTGGGTGGGTAGGTGTATGGGTGGGTGGGCAGATGGGTGGACGGTTGGATGGGTGAATGGATGGGTGGATGGGCAGGTCGGTGGGTGGAGGGATGGGTGGATGGGTGGATGGTGAGTTGAATGAGGTGGCATGGCATCATGAGTGAGGGCTCTGGCACAGTCCCCAGTGCTCTCTATGTCCTGACCCATTTAGTGACCATTAGGTAACATCCATCCCTCCCCCACTGCCCTACTATACCCCCAGGGGTCAGCTCCATGCCAAGCTCTGGGGGTGGCCAGGATGCTGAGAGGGAGGAAGAGTGGGTCTTCCTGTCCCCTGAGAGCCTGAAGGAGTGAGGGGCCTGGGACACATGGGGCAGAGGTCCCTGCAGGCCCGGGTTCCGGCAGACGGCCTGAGCTGGGGGCTGCTGGTCCCTGAACTTGGGCCAGAGGCTCTGCCGGGGCACCCTGTGCCCTAGGGATGGGCCTAGGGGCATTTCCAGACAAGGAGTTCCTGTGCTGCCACCCAGACACAGGAGCACTCAGGTCAGAGGCCAGGAGAGAGCGGGGGTCCACAGCCCAGCTCGCTTAATCCTCACACTGACCGTGGACAAACGGGGACCTGGAACAACTGCTGAGGTCACTTGCCAAGGCTACACAGGTCGTGGGCAGAGACCCGGGCTCTTAACCAATAGTGTGCACTGCCTGTTGGAGGAGGGGGCGCTGGGCTCACGCGGAGGGACCATATTTTATAAAAACCTGAGTGCCTCTGTGGCGCTCTCAGCGGTCCCACCTGTGAGCCCCCACTGCAGACACCCCCAGACGTGCCCGGGGGCCGCTGGGCACTGGAGCAGGTGCGCCAGCCTGGGATCCTACGGAAGGTGGGCCGAGGCCCCCCCAACCCAGCCCCGACCCAGGGGCTTCAGCCCCACATCTCAGCACTCTGCTGGGGCCGGGCTTGGCCCCCTCTCGGCTGGGACCCGACCCTGGCCAGACACCTGCCCCCAGTGTGCGGCCGCTCAGACGCACCTTGAGCCCTGCGCTCAGCACCAGCTTATCACAGCTGTTATCGTGCTACGCTGGGGGAGAGGAAAAGCCACGAGGCCTGTCAGCGCCTACTTAGAGCCTGGGCCCGACCTCACATCCAGCTGCCCCGTGGCGGTGGGCCCTCAGGCCAGTGGCCTACCCTCTCTGCGCCTCAGTTTCCCCCTCTGCAAAGTGGGATGAGGTAGCTAGGAATCGACGGGCTTCGACCTTCCCTCCCGCTGCACCGGGCCGAGCCCCAGCCAGCCTGGC
>JAQZBX010030049.1:0-26993 GCA_029593785.1 Cabassous unicinctus
TAATCCATTTGTCTAGCTGTCCAAAAACTACTTTGTTTTTGACATTTGCTAACTTTAACAGGGATTTTCTCAGTGTTGACTGCTCTAAATCAGTTTTTTCAGGATATGGTATGTTCTTCAAGCATATAGACTGAAATCATCTTTAATTTCAGGAATGCTTTCTGACAATGTGTTTAAATTTCCACTATTTTTATTTTCTTCCTTTCATAGTTAATATTTTCTTTCTAATTCCTTTAAACTTTTCCTGTATTTCTGTTTCAATTTGCTCACTTCTCTTCTTTACATCTTACTGTGTGCACCCCAATCAATTTCTTCATCATTTCTGAGATGGTTAATTATTTTACTTTTCCTTGAGCTTCCTGATCTTTGCTGGTTCACAGTTCATGTTCTGTTTTCTTACCTTATTTTCTTTAAAGTTTGAACCTCTTCACTATGTTCATTCTAATTTGAGGTGATTATTTGGTTATATTTTTAAAAATTATTATTCATTGTGATGATTGTCTTAATTTTCCTCTTCTCCTTGGCACTTTTTTTCTGGTTTGTGCCCTTTACCTGTTTCTTGTATTTCTTCTTCCTTTGATTGTGTTTTTCTTACTTTATTTTTATACAGGCTCTGTGCTAGTTCTTTTTTATTGGTCATCACTGAAGCATGAGTGAGTTTCAAAAATTAATTGCTTGAAATTCATGTGAGTGACAGGCAGGGCTTCGTTGCAGGAACAACTGGAGTTTTTCTTATGATCTTAGGGTTTTTTTTTTTATCTTGGTTAAGCTCTTATTTCTCTTCAAACAAAGGGGATAGAAGTTATGTGGCTCATCAAATGTAAAGATCATCTTCTCCTCTTCTGACACAGTGATACCATCTTTTTCAAAATATGTCTTGGATATACACATCCTGGGGCCTTGCCACCGAGCATAGACTACAGTTCACATCACAGACCACATTCTTTCCCACCCAGTTTTGCATAGTATATTCTGATGGAAAATGGTCTACATTCGTCGCTGCTTCGCCACTCAGGACAACCCCCAAAGTCCCAAAAAAGCCCGAGTATTTCAACTGCCCCTCCTCTCCCTGACCCAAAAATGTCCAGTGGCCACCGGCTCCACCTCACTGTTACAATTTCTTCCATTGCTTGAATCACAGTATGTCTACAACAGAACACACACACACACACACACAAAATAACTATGAAGAAATAGAAACAAAAAGTATGTCTTGACTTCATATTTGGAATGATTTCATATTTCATTGACTCTTGAGCTTTTTAAATCTAAACTTTGTCACTAGAAGCAATGACTTTCACACTTAATCTTCAACTTTTTCTATTTACTCCATTATCTCAATAATACACATGTACTCGTACTCTTCATTTTTCTGTGTTAGCCATTATTTTTCCAAATTTCAAATACGAATTTAATTATTCCCTTTTCTGCCCCATCCACATAGGTGCACTCTCCATCATCCTAGCATAGTTACAATCTGAACTGGGTTTGGTAAATATTCAGGGTTTCAATTATTTTGACTCTGAATGCACTTTAGAGTTTAGCTAGTTGTTAAATTATAAATATTCCACCATTCCTACTGTAAAAATGATTGTTTCTCTGGCAGTTATATATTATTTTGTATTTTTTTATCTTGCTAATTTCTAAATGCAGAACTTACCAGTAAATCAACTTACCAAATTCTCTGTCAAATGTCTGAATATCCTCAAAATACAATCATTTATATTAAATATTCTGCAAGTTCTTCTTCTTCTTCTTCTTTATTTATTTTTTTTTTTTGAGAAACTCTTTTGGAGGCTTTTTGCTTGTTTTAGTCTCTATTAGTTGCCCCCTGTATCAAGCATGCAGCTGTAATACTAAGATCTCTGTTTCTTTCTTAGTTCACGTCCTGGTTTTGGTGGAGCTGTCTTCTTCAGCTTATGCAAAAGAATACAATGGAAGTAGAAATTTTTGAGGCCTTGTGACTTAGGTCCATGTGTCAAGCTGGCCAGGTGATTGTGTCCAGTTTTTTGGTAAAGCAAGCACTGGCCTGATTGTTTCTGTGGGGACATTTCATGGATTAAATCATTAGTAATTTGATTGCATCTATGGCTGATTACATATATACACTCATCTAAGGATATTGCCTTCAAGTATGAGAGATGTCTCATCCAATCATTTGAAGGCTTTAAAGAAGAAGTGATGATTTCAGCAGTCAGAAGAGAGAATTTCCATCTCTACTTCAGCTAGCTAACTTCTCCTGGAGAATTCATTTAAAACCTTCATCAGAGTTCCCAGCTTGCAGCCTGCCCTATGAAATTTGCACATGAGCAAATCCACAGTCAGGTTAGACAATTCTTATAAAGACGTCATAACAGTTACACATCTCTCCTGTTGGTTCAGTTCTCTAGACAAGCCTGAGTAATACACCTTGTACATCTATAATGTCTACCCTAATTCCTTTTTCTAAAATAATATTGTTAACTTTTAACCAATTATATGTACAACTCAGTGTCACTTAGATTTGCAATGTTGTGCCACCATCACACTAGTCATCTCTTCCATTGGTCCCATATAACCTCTAATATATATTCTGTCTCTATGAATTTGCTTATTATAAATATCTGATATAAAAGGAATCATACGTTATTTGAACTTTTGTGTCTAGAATCGTGTTTTCAAGGCTCATCCCTGTTGCAGCACATGCCAGATTTTCATCCCTTTCTATGGCTCAATAATATTCCTTTGTATGCATATACCACAGTTTGTTTATCCATTTATCTGTTGATGTATACTTGAATTGTTCTCTTTCTAAAAAATTTTTTTTAATTTTTTTAAAAATTTTAAAACCTACATATATTATATAAATATTACAAAACATATACGGATTCCTATATGCCCCACCTCCCACACCTCCCACAACCTCCTACATAAACATCCTTCATTAGTGTGGCACGTTAATTAATTGCAATTGATAAACACATCCTGGGGCTTTGTCATTAAGCATGGACCATAGTTCACATTGTAGACCACACTATCTCCCACACAGTCCTGCATGTTATATGATGATATAAAATATCCTATATTTGTCATTGGAATGTCACTCAGGACAATTCCCAAGTCCCAAAAAGCCCCTGTATTACAACTGCTTTTCCCTCTCCCTGCCCCCAGAGCATCCAGTGGCCACTGGCTCCACATTAATGTTGTCTTTTCTTCCATTGCTTGAATTACAATATGTCTATGGTGGAATACCAGTAAGTCCACTATAGGCCAAAGCTATTCCCCCAATCCTGAGGAGTGTGGGATAGTGATGTCCACTCCACCTCTAGTTGAGGGGGTGCTTAGATCCCATAGGGAAGATGGATGGGATTATCCTGTCTGCAGCTGCAGACTTTCTCCATTCCCTGTGATGGCCATGGTCCATCATCATCTTCCTGCCAGTTTTCCTGGGTGAGTCCAATGAGCTATAGAGTAGGAGTTGCTGCTCCACCAAGGTTCTGGGCCCAGCTGGCACATGGACAGCCCAAAGACTCAAGTCTCTGGATGAACACCTACAAACTCCAGCACCAAGTATAAGTTTGAATAGAAGGGACAGATGAGCCATGTGCAGGGAAGACATAGCTGAGTCCAACTCTGTCACTCTCAGAAGCACAAATTCCAAAGTAGGGCCCACTGGCAAGACACCAAACTCTGGAGTTCTCTGCCCTAACATAGGACCTGGATGTCTCCAGAGCCCTCCAGAGCCCCACTATTTGGAATGATATCCACTTTCGAATTCTATGAGATCCTACTGAGATGTGCATAAGCATTACCTCTGGGATGACCTCTGACTCATTTTGAAGTCTCTTTGCCATAAAAAAGTTATTTGTCTTTACCTTTTCCCCTTTTTATTCAAGGTCTTTTTCCAGTCACATTGGCAGTTGGTGCTTTGTAGGGATCACTCAGTGCCAGGGAGGCTCATCCCCAGGAGTCATGTCCCATGCAGGGAAGAAGGTAATACATTCATACACTGAGTTTGGCTTAGAGAGAAACCACATTTAAGCAAAAATGAGGCTCTCAGGAGGCAACTCTTAGGCATCCCATAACAATAGGTTAAGTTTCAATTTCAAGAGCAAAGACTCATAAGGCTAGTCATCAATATCAAGGGCCCATCAGTGGATCATCCTCCTTTGCCATTCACTGCCCCTGCACTTGGGGGACTGTTCCTGCTTCTTTGGAGAATGTGGCAGAGTTCTCCAGCATGGGAATTCAGTATTTCCTCATTTATTGTGTGAGTCTCCACCCACCGTGACTATGCCCGGTGAACATCTGAACATTTTTATATACCTTATATGTATGCTCAGGTGAACTTTCTCCCATGCATCCCCCAGCAGTGGAATTACTGGATGATATGGAAGTTCTATAGTTATTTTTTTGATGAACTGCCAAACTGTCCTCTGTAGTGGCTGGACCATTCTACAATCCCACCAGCAGTGGATGAGGGTTTCCATTATTCCACATGATCTCCAACACTTATAAACTGCTGTTTTTTTAATAGACACCATTCTAATGCATGTAAGATGGTATCTCATTTTAGTTTTGATTTCCATTTCCCTAATAGCTAGTGATGTCAAGCATCTTTTCATGCGCATTTTAGTCATTTTTATTTCTTTCTTGGAGAAGTGTCATTTCAGGTCACTTGCCCATTTTTTAAATGGGTTGTTTGTCTTTTTATTTTTGAGGTGTAAGATTTCTTTATATATGCAGGATATTAGGCTCCTATCAGATATATGGTTGCCAAATATTTTCTCCCACTGGGTAGGCTACCTTTTTATTTTCTTGATAATATCTTTGAGGTTCAGAAAATTTTATTTTGAGGAGATCCCATTTATCTCTTTTTTCTTTTACTGCTCATGTGTTGGGTGTGAAGTTCATGAAAACATTTCCTATTACAAGGTTCTGTAGATGCTTCTCTACATTATCTTCCAAGGTCTTTATGTTCTTGCCTCTTATATTTAGATCTTTGATCCATCTTGAGTTGATTTTTGTATAAGGTGTGAGATGGTATTACTCTCTCATTGTTTTTTGATATGAATATTCAGTTCTCCAAGCACCATTCATTGAAGAGGCCATTCTCTCCCAACTGAGTGGGCTTGGTGGCCTTGTTGAATATCAGATGACTCTATATCTAAGGATCTATATCATAACTCTCAATTCAGTTTCATTGGACATTGTGTCTATCCTTGTGCCAATACCATGAAGTTTTTACCACTGTAGCTTTGTATTATGTTTTAAAGTCAGGTAGTGTGATACCTCCAACTTCATTTTTCTTTTTTCAATATGTCTCTGGCAATTCGGGTCTTCTAACCATTCCAAATAAATTTTGTAGTTAGTTTTTCCAATTCATTAAAAAATACAGTGTTGATTTTTATTGGGATTGAATTAAATCTGTAGATTAGTTTGGGTAGGATAAACATCTTGATGAGGTCTAGTCTTCCTATCCATGAACAGGGAATATTCTTCCATTTATTTAAGTCTTCTTTGATTTCTGTTAACAGTGTTGTGTAGTTTTCTGTATATAAATCACTTATATCTCTAGTTTAATTTATTACTAGGTATTTGATTATTTTAGTAATGATTGTAAATGGTAATTTTTTCTTTACTTCCTCCTCAAATTACTCATTAGTGGTGTGCAGAAATGCTACTGAGTTTTGAGCATTGATCTTACAGCCTGCGACTTGACCGAACTTCTTTATAAGTTCTAGAAGCTTTGTTGTAGATTTCTCAATGCTTCCTATGTATAGGATCATGCCGTCTGCAAATAGTGAAATTTTTAATTCATCCTTTCTAATTCGGATGTCTTTTATACTTTTTCTTGCCTCAGTGCTTGAGCAAGTACTTCTAAGGCAATGTTAAATAGGAGTCGTGATATTGGGCATACTTGTCCTGTTCCCGGGCTTAGAGGGAAAGCTTTTAGGATTTCACCATTGAAGATGATGTTAGCTGTGTGGTTTTCATATATACCGTTTACCATGTTCAAAAAGTTTCCTTCTATTCCTATCTTTTGCAGTGTTTTATCAGGAAAGAGTGCTATATTTTGTCAAATGCTTTTTCTGCATCTGTAGAAATGATCATGTATTTTTTTTTCCAATCTGTTTATGTGTTGTATTACATTGGTTGATTTTCTTTTGTTGAGCCATCCTTGCATATCCAGGATGAAACCCACTTGGTCATGGTGTATAATTCATTAGATATGTTGTTGAATGTGATTATCAAATATTTTATTGAGGATTTTAGCATCTAAGTTCATTAGAGAGATTGGTCTGTAATTTTCCTTTCTTGTGGCATCTTGTTTGGCTTTGGTACTAGTGTAATGTTGGCATTGTAGAATGAGTTAGGCAATGTTCCTTCTGCTTCTATTTTTGGAAGAGCTTAAGCAGGATTGGCATTAGCTCTTCCTGGAATGTTTGGTAGAATTCACCCATGAAGACATCTGATCCTGGCCTCTTCTTAGTTGGGAGGTTTTGATGACTGACTCTATCTCTTTTCTTGTAATTGGACTGTTCAGTTCATGAATTTCCTTTTTTGTGAATGTAGGCTACTTGTGAGTTTCTAGGAATTTGTCCATTTCCTCTAAATTATCATTCTTTTTGGCATATAATTTTTCAAAGTATCCTCTTATGATACTCTTTATTTCTGTGGGGTCAGTGGTGATATCATTTCTTATTTTGTGTATTTGTAACTGCTCTCCCTTTTTCATTGTTAGTCTAGCTCAGGGTTTGTCAATTTTATTGATCTTCTCAAAGAACCAGCTTTTTTTTTCTCTAATGCTTTCTTATTTTCTATTTCATGGAGTTCTGCTGTAATCTTTGTTATTTCCTTCTTTTTACTTCCTTTGGGGTTAGTTTGTTGTTGTTTTTCAAATTCCTCCAGATGTGCAGTTAGATCTTCAATTTTAGCTCTTTCTTCTCTTTTGATACATGCATTTATGGCTATGAATTTCCCTCTCAGTACAGTTTTATGTACTGTATCCCATAGGTTTTGATATGTTCTGTTGTCATTTTCATTCATTTCAAGGTAGTTACTGATTTCTTTTGAGATTTCCTCTTTAACCCAGTGTTTGTCTAACAGTGTGATTTTACATTCCATATCATTCTGCCTAATCTGGTTCTCGGCCCCTTACTGATTTCCAATATTCCATTGTGGTCAGAGAAATTACTTTGTATAATCTCAATCTTTCTGAATTCATTGAGAGTTGTTCTGTGCCCTAGCATGTGGTCTACCTTGGAGTATGATCCACGTGCCTTCAAGAAGAATGTATATCCCACTGTATTTGCTTGTAGCGTTCTGTATATATCTATTAGTTCCAGAATCTCTAATGTATTATTCAGCGACTTTGTTGCTTTATTAATTCTCTGTTGAGATGTTCTGTCTACTGGCAATAATGGTGTATTATAGTCCCCCACTATAACTGTAGGGGCATTTATGTCTCCATTTAGTCTTTCCAGTGTTTGCCTCATGTATTTTTAGGTGCCCTGATTAGGTATATAAATGTTTATGATTGTTCTTTCTTCTTGAAAGATTATCCCTTTTACTAATATATATTGTCCTTTGTCTCTTACAATAGTTTTGTAGTTAAAGTCTATTTTGTCCGACATTAGGATAGCTACTACCACCCTTTTTTTATTGTTGTTTGCTTGTAAAATTTTTTCCAACCATTCACTTTCAGCTTCCTTGAATCCCTGGGTCTAAGGTGGGTTGCTTGTACAACATATAGATGGGTCATATTTCCTCATCCATTCTGCCAGTCAGTGTCTCTTGAAAGGGAAGATTAATCCGTTAACATTCAGTGTTATTACTTTCAAGGAATATCTTACATCAGCCATATTTTCTTTGGGTTCATGTGTGTCATATATTGTTTTTATTTCTCTTTTTGTCATTTTAGTTGTTCTTACTCTCTCCTCCAACTCTTTCTCTCCTGTTTTTTCCTTTCAACCTGTAAAACTATCTTTAGTATTTCTTGAAGGGCAGGTTTCTTATTTTTTACTTCCTTAATTTCTGTTTATCTGTGAATATTTTGAACTCTCCACCATTTTTGAATGTCAGCTTTGCTGGATAGAGAATTTGTGGCTAGAAATTTTTTTTCTTTTAGTACCTTGACTATGCCTTACCACTGTCTTCTTGCCTCCATGGTTTCAGATGAGAAATCAGCACTTAACCTTGTCATGTTTCCCTTGTATGTGATGGTCCTCTTTTCTCTTGCTGCCTTGAGCATTTTCTCTTTGTCTTGAGCATTGGACATTTTACAAGTATATGTCTTGGAGTAGGCCTGTTAGGTTTTATACTGTTTGGGGTGAGCTGTCCTTCCTGGACATGTACATCCATCTCTCTCAACAGGGGTGGGAAATTTTTAGTCCTTATTTCCTTCAACAATCTTTCTGTTCCCTTTCCCTTCTCTTCGCCCTCTGGGATGCCTGTAATGCATATGTTTGTGCATTTTGTGTTATTGTTGAAATCCCTAAGTCCCTGCTGGATTTTTTATATCTTTTTATCTTTCTGTTCTACTATCTGTTTGATTTCAGATATACTGTCTTCCACGTCACTAATTCTTTCTTCTGCCTGTTCAAATCTGCTGTTAGGTGATTCTAGTGTCTTTTTGATTTCTTGAATTGTGCCATTCATCACCATCATGTCCATTATCTTTTTATGTATGTTTACAATTTCTTCAGTATGTTCTCCCAGTGTTTTCTTAATATTCTTAGTCTCTTCCTTCCCTTCATTAAGTTGGTCCATGATATTTGTTTGGACAGCTATGATTAGTTATTTGATGTTCTGCATCTTTTCCTGCATTTTAGTTTTTTCATTGGACTGTTCCATGTCTTCCTGTTTCTTAGTATGGTTTGTAATTTGTTGTTGGTCTCTGGTCTACATTTATCTTATTTGTTTATTCAGTTTATAAGATTATTTTTCTAGTGTTTTAGTTAGCTGCTGGTTTTGTATTTGTGTTAAGTTTTCTCTAGTACACTTTGTTCTTCTTGTTCTATTTCCTTGCTGTTTTCTATGTTCTTGTTTTATCTTGAGGAATCTATCTCCCTGTCCAGCTCCCTCTAGATTGATGAACCAAAGGCTCCCGCTCTATGGGATCCCAGAAAAGCTCTCTTGGGCAGGATTCTCTTCCCAATCAGCAGTCTTTTGCAAGAGAGATGGTGAGCATCCACTTAAACTGATGCCATCTTGCCGTCCCTTGCATATTAATCTTTTACTTTTAAAGAATTTTACTGATGTATATAGTTAATACACAAATATGCATAAACAATAAGTGTCTAATAAAAGTTGTGAGCTTACAAAACAAATGTGTATCATCATACAGGGATTCCATACATCAACCCACCACCAATACCTTGCATTTTTGTGGAACATTTGTTACAGAATATGAAAGATCTTCATCAAAATACAACTACTTTCTATAGACCATGTCTTACATTTGCTGTATTTTTCCCCAAACCACCCAATTATTAAAATGCTGTATTAGTGCTAAATATGTGTATAGTTTATGAGAGAACATTCTCATAATTATTCTGTGAACCACATCCGTCTTTCATCACTGGATGCATTCTGTTATACAGTCCCATGTTTTGTACAATCCATACAAAATGCACACTCAGTGGCTCTCCTTTTTTATTACAGAATTGTGCTATCATCACCTCAGTCAAATTTAGAATGTTTTCATTACTCCAAAAGGAAAAATTCCATACCACCTTATACCTCCCTATTGTTGTCCCTTAGAATTGATATATGATCTTTGCCATTGCTACAAAAATATTACAGTATTATTATCATTAATGGTAATTTTTCCATGTATCACCATATTCTGAACACTTTGTAAAAGAAAAACATTCTTCTATTTATACCATTAATGACAGTCTTCAACCACCACTGAAATCACTATGATTAGTGATGAAATCACATTCTTAGATGTGATTCTAGCATCACCTCCTGGCCTCAACCCACATTTCCTCTCCTAGAAACCTATAATTTACTTGGGTGGGTTTACTCATTATATTTGGTTCATTTTAGTGGGAACATACAATATTTGTTCTTTTGTAATGGCTTATTTCACTCAACACAGTGCCTGAAAGGTTGACATGAGTCCTGATTTCATTTTTTCATGCCGATGAATTGTATTCAATTGTATGTATACCACATTTTGTTATATATTGGTTTTTGGGCTCATGGACTGTTTCCATATTTTAGCAATTGTGAATAATGCTGCTCTGATTATCAGTGTGCAAATGCCAGTTCACTTCCTTGCTTTCAGATCTTCTGAATATATTCCTAGAAAAAGGATTGTTGGATCATACATCAGTTCTATATTTTGACGTCTGAGGAACCAACAAACTGTCTTTCACAGAGGTTTCCCCATTCTACATTCCCATCCTTTTTTAAAAAAAATGATGGCTATTCTATAAAGTGTGAAATGGATATCACTTTAGTTTTGATCTGCATTTTCCTAATGGCTAGTGATGTTGAACATTTTTTCATGTAATTTTTGGCCATTTGTTTTTCCTCTTTGGAAAAATGTCTATTCAAGTCTTTCATCCATTTTTAATTGGGTTGCTTGTCTTTTTTTCTTTGAGTTGTATGGTCTCTCTCTCTTATTTTTTTAAAGATTTATTTATTTATTTATTTATTTATTTATTTATTTATTTATTTATCCCCCCTTTGCTGCTTGTGCTTGCTGTGTCCATTCGCTGTGTGTCTTCTCCGTGTCTGCTTATCTTCCCTTCGCTGTGAGGTCCCGCTGCATCAGCCCCTCGTGCCGCACGGGCCAGCCTGCCCTCACAAGGAGGCCCCGGGAAGCGAACCCAGGGCCTCCCATATGGTAAACGGGGGCTCTATCGACTGAGCCACTCCCGCTTCCTGTATGGTCTCTTTATATAACACAGATATCAAACTCTTATAGGATATTTGTTTTCCAATTATTTTTTCCCATTGATTAAGCTGAATTTTTACTTTCTTGACAAAGTCTTTTGAAGAACAAATGTGTTTAATTTTGAGGTCTCATTTTTTAAACAAATCTATTTTATTTACACATATTAATAAAGCATAAATCCATCCAAAGTGTACAAAGGAATTTGATATAATTGCATAATTGTGCATTCAAAACTTCAGTCATTATTAGAGCATTTTCATTATTCCAATAATACTACTAATAAACAGACAAACAAATAAAATAACTAATAACCTCACAATCTGTCTATGCTTCCCTTGCCATACATATCTGCTATTCTGTTACTGTCTCTCTGGTTTATTTGTATTGATATTTTGTAAAAACCACCATATATACAATATTATACATATTCATATTTCACATATGGTTTCATTATATTATACAGTGCCATGTACTTTTTTTGCTTTCCTTATAGTAATATCCATGTCCTTAGACTTTCCTATTCAACTACTGTCATAATCATATAATAGCACTACTAGTTACAAATACTATGTTGTGTCTCCACCATTTCTATTCATTTCCAAAGATTACAACTTTTTACCAATTCTGCACAAACTAACCCTCAGCTTTCCATTCTGTACCCTCATTCTATTTTCGGGTGATCTATATTTTAATTATTAATTCCATGAGCTTACAAAATATATTTAGCTCATAATAGCACAAACATATTTTATTTTTCCTTTTGTGTCTGGCTTGCTTCACTCAACGTAATGACCCCATTCAAACATGTTGTCTTACGCTTCTGAACTTCATTTCTTCTTACAGCTGAATAATATTCCATCATGTGTATACACCACAATTTGTTTATCCATTCATAGGATGATGAGCAACTGGGTTGTGTCCATATTTTGGCAATTGTGAATAATGTGACTATGAACAATAGTGGGCAGATGTCTGTTCACATCACTGCTCTCTGTTTTTTCTGAGTAATACCTAATAGTCATATTGCCAGGTCATATGACAAGTCTATATTCAACTTCCTTAGGAACTGCCAAACAGTGGTCCACAGTCACTCTACCATCCTACATTCCCACCAACAGTGAATAAATATTCCTATCTCTCCACATCCTCTACAACATGGTAGTTTCCCAACTTTTAAAAAGTGTCCATTCTAATGGGTGCGAAATGATATCTCATTGCAGTTTTGATTTTCATTTCCCGAATCCCTAAAGATGTTCAACCTATTTTCATGTGCTTTTTCCCCATTTGTATTAACTTCTTTGGATAAATGTATATTCAAGTCTTTTGCCCATTTTAAAATCAGATAGTTTGTCTTTTTATTGTTTAGTTGTAGCATCTATTTATATATCATGGATATTAAACCCTTAAAGATATGTGATTTCCAAATATTTTCTCCCATTGAGTTGGCCACTTTTTCACCCTTTTGACAAAGTCCTTTGAGGTGCAAAAATGTTTAATTTTGAGGAGGTGCTATTTGTTCTTTTGTTGTTCATACTTTGGGTATAAGGTTTAAGAAACGACCACCTTCCACAAGATCTTGAAGATGTTTCCCTACATTTTGTTCTGCTTTACACTTGTTCATTTTATATTTAGATCCTTGATCCATTTTGAGTTAATTTTTGTATATCGCATGAGATAAGGGTCCTCTTTCTTTCTTTGGATATGGATATTCTCTTCTCCCTGTATTTGTTAAATAGACTATTCTGGCCAACCTTGGAGGGCTTGACAGTCTTGTCAAAAATCACTTGACCATAGATGTGAGGGTCTATTTCTGAGTTCTCATCTCAGTACATTTGTCAATCTGTCTATCTTTATGCCAGTATCATGCTGTTTTTTAACTACTGTATCTAAGTATTAATAGGCTTTACAGTCAGAAAATGAGCATCCTCCAACTTTGTTCTTCTTTCTAAGACATTTTTAGCTATCCAGACTCCTTACACCTCCAAATAAATTTTATAATTGGCATTTCCTTCCTGTGAATATGGCTGTTGATAGTTTTATTGGGATTGCATTGAATCTGCAGATATGTTTGGGTAGAACTGACATCTTAATGATATGCAGTCTTCCAATTCATGAACAGAGAGGGTCTTTCCATTTATTTAGATCTTCTTTGGTTTCTTTTCACAATCATTTATAGTTTTTTGAATACATATCCCTTCTGTCCTCGGTTAAGTTTATTTCTAAATATTTGATTCTTTTAGTGGCTATGATAAATGTATTTTTTCTGACTTCCTCCTCAGATTGCTCATCAGTAGTGTACTGTTATTTGCATATTAATCTTATATCAGGCCACATTGCTGAGCTAATCTATTAGTTCTAGTAGCTTTGCTGTGGCTTTTTCAGGATTTTCCAGATATAGGATCATATCAGTGAACAGCAAAGGTTTTACTTCTTCCTTTCCAATATGGGTATCTTTATTTCTGTTTCTTGCCTAATTCCTTTAGCTAGATATTCTAGCACAAAACTAAATAACAGTGGAGAGAGTGGGCATCCTTGTCTTTTTCCTGATCACACTTGAAAAACTTTCATTATTTCACCATTGAGTTCAATATTAGCTGTGTATTTTTCACATATACATTTTACCATGCTAAGAAATTTTCCTTCTATTCCTTTCCTTTGTAATGTTTTTATCAAGAAAGGATGCTGTGTTTTTAATATGCCTTTCCTGCATCAACAGAGATGATTATGTAACTTTTCTTCTTCAATTTATTAATGTGGTATTACAGTAATAGATTTTCTACTGTTGAACTACCCTTGTATATCTGAGATAATCCCCACTTGATTGTGGTGTATAATTCTCTTAATGTGTTTTTACATTTTGTTCCTAAGTATTTTATTGAGAATTTTTGCATCTATATTTATTTGAGAAAATTTTCTGTAATTTTCTTTTTTCATAGTATCATTGCCCGGCTTTGAATTGGGGTGATTTGGCTTCATAGAATGAATTTAATAGGTTGCCTTCCAATTCAATTTTTGGAAGAGTTTTAGCAAGATTAGATTGGTGTGTGTCTCATTTATTCTGGGGCACCCAGTTTAGGTGCATAAATATTAATTATTGTCATTTCTTCTTGGTGAATTTCTCCTTTTGTTAGTATATAATAACCTTTTTAGCTCTTATAGCAATTTTGCATTTAAAATCTATTTTGTCCAAAATTAGTATTGCAATTCCAGATTTTTTTGGCTCCTATTTCAATAGAATATTCTTTTTCAAATTTTCACTTTCAGCCTGATTGTATTCTTGAATCTAAGGTGAGCCCCTATTAGACAATATATAGATGGCTCATATTTTCTATCCATTCTGTCAGCCTATGTCTTTTAATTGAGGAGTTCAATCCATTAATGCTTGATGTTATTACTGTGAAGGCATTATTTCATCCCTTTTGTCCTTTGGCTTTCATTGTCATATGTTACTATAGTGTGGCTTTTTACCCTTTAATTAATCCTTATTAATAATCTTCATTTCTACACTCCTCTCCAAGTCTTTTATTCTATATTTTCCTTTTTAGCTTGCAGCACTCACTTTAACATCTCTTCTAAATCTTGTCTTTTGGTAATAATTTCTGTTTTTCTTTTTCTGTGAATAATTTAAACTGACCCTTATTTTTAAAGGGCAGTTTTGTCAGGTAAAGAATTCTTGGCTCAAAAATTTTCTCTTTTATTATCATTAATATATCATACCCCTGTCTTCTCGCCTACATGGCTTCTGATGAAAGATCGGCACTTAGTCTTATTGAGCGTCCCTTATATGTAACGAATTGCTTTTCTCTTGCTGCTTTCATAATCCTCTCTTTATCTCTGGTATTTGATATTCTGAATAGTAGGTGTCTTGGAGTAGTTCTATTCAGATTTATTCTTTTTAATGTGCATTGTTCCTCAGATATTGATATTTATGTGTTTCATAAGGGATGGGAAGTTTTCACTCATTATTTCCTTAAATATTCTTTCCATCCTTTTCCATTCTCTTCTCCTTCTGGGGCACCTATAATGCATATTTTTGTGCATTTCATGCTGTCCTTGTATTCCCTGAGACACTGTTAAAATTCTCCCATTCTTTTTACTATCTGTCCTTTCTTTTTAAGTTCAGACATTGTGTCCTCAATTTCACTTATTTATTCTTCTGCCATTTCAAATCTGCTCTTACATGCTTCTAATTTATTTTTTTACCTCATCCATTGTGTCTTTCATTCCCATAAGCTCTGTTAGTTTGCAGGCTTTCAAATTGTTCTTTATACTCACCCAATGTTTCCTTAATAACCTTTATCTCATTTTTCCTTCAACTCCTTGATTTTGGAGATTTGTGTAAACATCATTGATTAATTGTTAAATCCTGTGTCTCATCAGGATTTTTGTTTTGATCATGTACCTGGGCCTTCCTGTTTCTTAGAATGACTTGTAATTTTTAGCTGATGTCTAGGTGTCTGAGTATATTGTTGAATTTACATTGATGGTCAATTCCTCTCTCTTGCATAGTGGTTTTGTTTCATGGCTCTTTGATTTTTTATTCAACTTATTCTAATTCTTTAAAATTTTGCTGCTTAAGTTTCATACAGGGCCAGGGACTCCCTATTGATGTGCAGACCAGATGCAAGGGGGCCTGAACATTAGAGACTCCAAAATCTTTCTTACTACTTGTAGTTTCCCAGCCTGTCAGGAGATGACACTTTTTGGTGTACCTTTCCTCAGATGGGTTTCTTTCAGTCTTCACCCACTGGTGATTCTGATTGAGCACAGCCAAGGTTTAAAGCAGGCTTTGCCGGCCAAACTCACCAAAGTGAAACCACTCTCCATCCTATGCTGCAATCTTCTTCTCCCCAGTGAGGAAGACATCTACTACACTCTCATTTGGCCACAGTGAGCCATGGGCCTTACCCAATCTGTTTACCTTAAGGGTAGGGAATGGATTCCATTCCCTGCCACTGCGGGGGCGGGGGGGGGTAAATCATGTTTTTCACTTCAGCCACTTCATCTGTCTTTCCCTTTCCATCCTGGAAAATGCACAGATGTTTCCTAGTCTGCAGGTCCCTGAATTATCTCTCTTGGACAGGTTTTTGCCCTCCCTCCACTGTTTTTGTAACATAGTTGATCCGTGCTACCCTATTCCTGTGTCATTATGGCTGTTAGAGATTCTTTATGAGTTAAAAAAGAGAAATTATGTTTGTAAACTGGTCTGTTCCTCTGGGCATGATCCCCTTTGATTGTTTTAGATTCAGCTGATGTGTCTTTGATTTTATTATGTTAAGATTAGGGCTTTGATTCAAACACATCAGTATGGTGTAACACAGTTTAAGTCCCCATCCACTTATTGGGCTATATAAATATACACTGACTCAAGAAGACACAGCAGAAGAAGGCACAGGATGAAAGAGAGCTCCATAGACATGGTAGAGGAGAAACCTTGGTCATTTTGGTCCTGCCCAGTGATAGAAAGGAGAAGGCTCAAACAGTTAAAACTCCGGAGAGAGCTTACCCATTCAGATGATAGTTTGCACCTGGAGACCAGATTCCTGAGCAGGTGAGAAGGCCTGAAAATAAATGAACCCTCCATCCTACAGCTGAGATTGAAAGAAGCTGGGCCTATGAGGCCTCAAGTGGAAGATGAACCCTTGCAGAGACTGGCAACCATCTTGCTTCAACATGTGACAACAAACATTGGTGAGAAAATACCTCTTATGGTACCCTGAATTGGATTCTTTAGGGCCTTGTAACTGTAAGCTTTTACCCCAAATAAATACCCTTTAAAAAGCCAACAGATTTCTGGTACATTTCATTAGTACCACTTTGACTGACCAATACAGTCATCTTGCCAGATTTACTAAATTTTTATTCTCATTACATATATATTCTAAAATTTCCACTTTGAATCACATTTAAATATATAATTAATTGTTGTTAATTGCCTTCACAATGTTGTGATGCCATCACCACCATCCATTACCAAAACTATTCCATCATACCAAAACCGGAATTCTGTACAATTTAAGAATTAACTCCCCCCATTCCCTATCGACACTGCAGCCCCTGATAACCTGTATTCATGTTTTAGACTCTATGAATATATTTAACCTAATTATTTCATATTAGTGAGATCATACAATATTTGCCCTTTTGTGTCCAGCTTATTTCACTCAACATGCTCATATGAAAGTTCATACATATTGTTGCATTCATCAGAACTTCGTTCCTTTCTATGGTTGAATAATATCTAAGTGTGTGTGGTGTGTGTGTGTGTATCCTGTATTTTGTTTTTCCATTCATTGGTTGATGGACACTTGGGTTGTGTCCACTTTTTGGCAGTTGTGAAAAATGCTGCTATGAATATTTGTAACAAATAACAGTTTGAGTTCCTGGTTGCAATTATTTTGAGTATATACCTAGAAGTGGGATTGCTGAGTCTTGTGGCAATTCTAAACTTTCTTAGGAACTGACAAACTGTTATTTTTTTTACAGTGGTTGAATCATTTTACTTTGCCGCCAACAGTGAACAAGGGCCCCAATTTCTCCACTTCCTTTCAAACACTTGTTACTTTCCATTTTAAATAATAGCCATTCTAGTGTGTGTTAAATGGCACCACATTGTTATTTTGATTTGCATTTCCCTAACGACTAATGTCATTGGGTATATTTTCATGACTTTTTTGTCCATTTTATATTTCTAAAGAAGCTTTAGGTTACATAAATGTTTCATCAAAAATATAGAGATTCCCATATACCTGATCCCTCTCGCGCCATAGTTTCCCTCATTAACAACATCTTTCATTAGTGTGGTACATTTGTTACAATTGGTGAACACCTAAAAGCATTGCTACTAACCATGGTCTATAGTTTATGTTTTACACTTTCTACCACACAATTTTATAGGTTTTGACAAAAAGTATAATGGCCTGTATACATCATTGCAATGCCATGTAGGACAATTTCAATGTTCCAAAAATGCCCCATGTTACACCTATTCTTCTCTTTCCCTTCCCTCAGGACCAATGGTGGCCCTGCCTTTATGTCAATGATACAATACTTCCATAGCTATTACAATAATAAGTCTACTTTAGTCCACAGTTGCATTCTCCCTTATGTTTGCTCAATCCTCAATCTTGAGGATTTGGGGGTGGTGATACTTAACTTAGTTTCTAATTGAGAGGGGGCTTACCTCCCATGGGCAGATAGGTGGAAATGTCTTGGTTGCAGTTGTAGATACACTCTGTTTTATGTAATAGGCATTGTCCACAATCATATTTTTGTTATTTGTCCTGGGTGAGCCAAATGAACCAACGAATAGGTGATGGAATTCTCTTGAGATTCAGATGTCAACTGGCATATGAAAAGACTGAAGATTTAAGCCTCTGGGACTTTTATTTAATGAGCATAGTGCTAATTATAGGTTCAAATAAAAGGGGCAGAATATCCCTGGGTAGGGAAATTATAAATGAGACTAACTCTGTTACATTGGGGAGCATATATTCCAACGTAAGACCCACTGACAGGGAGCCAAATTTCTGAGACACTCTGCTATGCCTGTAGTGACTAGATGTCTCTAGGGCTTTCAGGACCCCTGCTGTTTGAGGAAATGTATACTGTAGCAGTCAATGAGATCCTCCAGAGACATGCATAAGCGTATACTCTGGAATGATCTCTCAACTTTCTTTGAAACCTCTTTGCCTTAAAAAGTCATTTGTAGTTAATATTTCCCCCTTTTCATCAAGATCTTTTTCCAAATGCATCACTAGCTGGTGACTGACAATAATCCCTTGGTGCCAGGGAGGTTCAAACGCAGGAGTCATGTACCCATGCCAAGGGGTATGTAGTGCATTTATATGCTGAGTTTGGCTTAGAGAGAGGCCACATTTGAGGAATGAGGAGGCTTTCAGGAGGTAACTCTTAGGCAATATATAATACTAGGCTAAGTTTCAACTTCACAGTAGCAAGGTCCATAAGTACAATCATCAATACCAAAGGAGTGGCATAATCATTGACTATTTTTATATCATCTTTGGGGAAATATATATTGAAGTCTTTTTCTCATTTTCAAATTGGTTTATATCTATTTGTTGAGTTGTAGGAGTTCTTTAAATATTTTGGATGTTAAACCAGATATGCAGGTTCAAAATATTTTCTTTTGTTCTGTAGATTGTCTCTTTTACAAACATTTTAATTTTGATGAAGTCCCTTTCATCTATTTTTTCATTTTTTGTTTGTGCTTTTGTTGTGATTTCTAAGAAATCATTGCCCAACACAAGGGCCTAAAGATGCCTCCCTATATTTTCTTCTAGGAGTTGTATAGTTTCAGTTTTTAAATTTAGGTCTTTGAACCATTTTGAGTTAATTTTTGTATATGGTGTGAAGAAGGGTCAACCTTCATTATTTTCTGTATGGCTGTCTTGTTCTCACAGCGCCATTTGCTGAAGAGATTCTTCTTTCCCCATTAGTGGATTGGCACCGTTTTCAAAAATCCATATTTGATGATTGGCTTTTCCATTTCTGTGAAGAACTCTGTTGGAATTTTGACTTGGATTGCCTAAAATATCTAACTTGTTTTGGGAAGAATTGCTATCTTGACAATATTTAGTCTTCCAGTCCATGAACATGGAAAGTCTTTTCATTTATTTGTCTTCTTTATTTTTTCAGCAATATTTTTTAGTTATTCATGAACAAATATTTTACATCCTCAGTTATGTTTACTCCTAGATTTTTGACTATTTTACTTATTATTGTAAATGATTTTTTGTTCTTTCTTATGTTCCTATGTTGACTTTCCAGAGAGAAATTCAAAGGGGGCTCTGCTGTGTGAATTCACTGAAGAAAACGCCATGAGCCCCCCTTCCTTTTCCCTTGAAACACCTGACAGGGAGTAAGATGTCTGTTCCTCTCTCAGTCAGCTACAGTTTGCCAGGAGTTTTAACCCAGTTTAATATATTGTGGGTGGGGAAGTTACTACCCCAGGGCATAGTAACTCACCTGGGGGTGAAACAATTGCACACAAAGTGCAGTTTAACTACTATACCATATATCCAGGGCAAGCACCAGATGAAGCAGTGCTGAGAAAATATGATCAAACATGGGGTATTATAAAGATGTAGAACGTTGGATCAAGTGCTAAAGAGAAGCCTTAACTCAAAGCAATAACCAATAAAAACTGAGACTGAAGGGAGAAATGTATGTAAGGGTTAATTCATCAAAATAATCAGAGGACTAGACATCAGCAAAAATTACAAACCATACCCCACCCCCCAAAAAAAAACCCAACAGGAATATATGGCTAAGTCAAGGAAACCTTAAAAGTTCACAGAGCTTGGAACATCTAATCAAAGAAGTTCAAACAAACCTCTTACTAAATCCAATGCTGGTGGATATGTAGAATATTGTGATTAGAACATTGGTGTGCATATATCTGTTTGTGTCTCTACTTTCAATTCTTCTGTGTATATACCCAGCAGTGGAACTGCTTGATCATATGGCAGTTCTATAGTTAGCTTCCTGAGGAAGTGCCAAATTGTCCTCCACAATGGCTGCACCATTCTACATACACATCATCAGTGGATAAGGGTTCCCATTCCTCCACATCCTCTCCAACATTTGTGGTCCTCTGTTTTTTAATAGTTGTCAGTTTAATGGGTTTAAGATGATCTCATTGTAGTTTTGATTAGCATCTCCTTAATAGCAAGTACTGCTGAACATATTTTCATGTGCTTTTCAGCCTTTGTATTTCTTCTTTGGAGAAGTGTCTATTGAAATCACTTGCCCATTTTTATATATGCTGGATATTAGAACCCCATCAGATATATGCTTACCAAATATTTTCACCCATTGAATAAGCTGCCTCTTCACTTTCTAGATAAACTTCTTTGAGGTGTCCCATTTATCTATTTTGTCTTTCATTGCTTGTAATTTGGGGGTAAAGTTCATGAAACCATTTCCTAATACAAGATCCCACAGATGCTTCCCTACATTATTTTACAAGATCTTTGTGGTCTTGACTCTTATATATAAGTTTTTGATACATCTTGAGTTAATTTTTGTATAATGTGTGATGGTGTTCTCCTTTCATTCTTTTGTATATGGATATCCAGTTCCCCAAGAAACATTTGTTGAAGAAGCCATTCTCTCCCAGTTGAGTGGGCTTGGTGGCCTTGTTGAATATTAGTTGACTGTATATGCAAGCATCTATATCAGAATTCTCAATTTGTTTCAATTGTTGAGTATGTCTATCTTTGTGCCAATCTCATGAAGTTTTGATGGCTGTAGTTTTTTAGTATGTTTTAAAGTAAGATAGTGTGATTCCTCTAATTTCACTTTCCTTTTTCAATGAGTCTTTGACTATTCTGGGCATCTTGCCCTTCCAAATAAATTTCATAGTTACCTTTCCAATTCAGTGAAAAATGTTGTGATATTTTTTATTGGGATTGTGTTAAATCTGTAATTCAGTTTGGGTAAGACAGACATCTTAGTGATAGTTTTCCTATGCATGTACAGGGAATATTCCTCCATTTATTTAGGTCTTTAATTTCCTTTAACAGTGTTGTGCAGTTTTCTGCATACAAGCCATTTACATCTTTAGTTAGATTTATTCCTAGGTATTTGATTCTTTTAGTAGCTAATATAAATGGGATTTTTTTCTTCATTTCCTCCTCAGATTGCTCATTATTCGTGTACAGAAATGTTACTGATTTTTTCATATTGATCTTATAACTGCCACTTTACTGAACTCATTTATAAGCTCTAGAAGCTTTGTTGTAGATTTCTCAGGACTTTCTATGTTTTCGGTTATGTCATCTGCAAATAGTGAAATTTTTGTTTTTTCCTTTCCAATTTGGTTTCCTTTTATATCTTTTTCTTGCCCTAGTACTCAAGCAAGTACTTCTAAGACAATGTTAAATAAAAACAGTGACAGTGGTCATCCTTGTCTTGTTCCAGGTCATAGAGGGAAAGGTCTTGGGATTTCAGCATTGAATATGATGTTAGCTGTGGTTTTTTCATATATACCCTTTATCATGTTGAGGAAGTTTCCTTCTATTCCTATTTTTATCAGGAAAGGGTGCTGTATTATGCTAAAGCTTTTTCTGCATCTATAGTGATGGTCATGTGAATTTTTTCTTTCCATCTGTTTATGTGGTGTATTACATTGATTTTCTTATATTGAACCATCCTTGCACACTAGGGATGAAACCCATTTGGTCGTGATGTATAATTCATTTGATGTGAGGTTGACTATGATTAGCATCTATTTTGTTGAGGATTTTAGCATCTAATTTCATTAGAGAGAATGGTCTATAGTTTTCCTTTCCTATGGCATCTTTCTTTGGCTTTGGTATTAGGGTGATGTTGGCATCATAGAATGAGTTGCGCAATGTTTCCTCCACTTCTATTTTTGGGAATAGTTCATGCAGGATTGGTGTTAGGTCTTTCCAGAATGTTTGGGAGAATTCACCTGTGAAGACATCTGGTCCTGGGTTCTTCTTAGTTGAGAGGCTTTTGATGATTAATTCAATCTTGTTGCTTGTGATTGGTCTGTTGAGTTCATCAATTTCTTCTTTCATCAATGTAGGCTGTCTGTGTGTTTCCAGGAAATTGTCCATTTCCTCTAAATTATCTATCTTCTTGGCATACAATTTTATTAATTATCCTGTTATGATACTATTTATTTCTGTGAGGTCAATGGTGATATCCCTCCCTTCTTTCTTACTTTAGGTATTTGCATCTTCTTTTTTTTTTCATTGTTTGTCTTGTTAAGGGTTTGTTGATTGTATTAATCTTCTCAAAGAACCAGTTTTTGGTTTTATTTTTTCTAATGCTTTCTTATTTTCAATTTCATTTAGCTGTGCTCTAATCTTTGTTATTTCCTTCCTTTTACTTCATTTAGGGTTACTTTGTGGTTCTCTTTCTAATTCCTCCAGGTGTGCACTTAGGTCATTCATTTAGCTCTTCTTCTTTTAATATAAGGATTTATGGCTATGATTTTCCCTCTCAGTGCTGCTTTTCCTGCATCCCATAGGTTTTGGTATGTTCTGTTGTGATTTTCATTCATTTCAAGGTAGTTACTAATTTATTTTGCAATTTCTTCCTCGATCCACTGGTTGTCTAAAAGTGTTTTGTTTAACTTCCATATCTTGTGCCTAATCTGCTTTTCTGCCCCTTACTGATTTCCTGCTTCATTCCATTGTGGTCAGAGCAATTGCTTTGTATAATTTCAATCTTCCTTAATTCATTGAGTGTTCTATGGCATAGCAAGTGACTATTCTGGAGATTGATCCATGTGTACTCGAGAAGACTATATATCCCCCTGTATTTGGGTGTAATGTTATTTAAATGACTATTAGGTTCAGATCCTCTAATGTATATTCAAGGATTTGTTTCTTTATTGATTCTCTGTCTGGATGTTCTGTCTAATGGTGATAACGGTGTATTAAAATCTCCCACTATAATTGTAAAAGCATCTATTTCTTTACAAATTTTTGCCTCATGTATTTTGAGGCAGCCTGATTACGTGCATAAACATTTATGTTCTTTCTTCTTGATAGAGTAACCCTTTAATTAATATATAGTGGCCTTCTTTGTCTCTTACAATAGGTTTGCATTTAAAGTCTATCTTCTGTGATATTAGTATAGCTATTCCTACCATTTTTTGGTTATTGTTTGCATACAAAATTGTTTTCCAAGCATTCACTTTCAGCCTCCTGAGTCCCAGGGTCTAAGGTGTGTTTCTTGTAGACAGAATATAGATGGATCATATTTCCTTTTCCACTCTGCCAATCTGTGTCTCTTGATTGGAGAGTTTAATCCACTAATATTCAGTGTTATTACTGTCAATAAATTACTTACATTAGGCATATTTTCTTAAGTTTATATATGCCATATGGTTTTTATTTCTCTTTTCATCATTTTCTTTGTTCTTATGTTCTCCTCCAACTCTCTGTCCCCTGTTTTATCCTAATAACCTGCAGAATTCCCTTTAGTATTTCTTGAAGGGCAGGTTTCTTGTTAACAAGCTCACTTAATTTCTGTTTATCTGTGAATATTTGAACTCTTCCTCATTTTTTAATGCCAGCTTTGCTGTATAGAGAATTCTTGGCTGGAAGTTTTTTCCTTTTAGTACCTTATCTGTGTCATAACATTGCATTCTTGCCTTCATGGTTTCAGTTGAGAAATCAGCACATAATCATATTGAGCTTCCCTTTTATGTGATGGATCTCTTTTCTCTTGCTGCTTTCATTATTCTCTCTTTGTCTTGAGAATTGGAGAATTTGACAAGTATATGTCTTGGGGTAGGCCTGTTATGATATCTACTGTTTGGGTTGTGCTGCACTTCCTGGACATGTACTTCCAAGTCCCACAATAGAGTTGGGAAATTTTCAGCCATTATTTCCTCCAACACTCCTTCTGCCCCCTTCCTTTCTCTTCTCCCTCTGGGATGCCTATAATGCATATGTTTATGCATTCCATGTTGTCATTCAAATCCATATGTCTCTCCAGATTTTTTTCTCTTTTAATCTGTGTTACTATCTGTCTGATTTCAGCTACACTGTCTTCTACATTGCTGATTCTTTCCTCAGCCTGTTCAAATGTCCTCTTATGTGATCCATTGTATTTTTTATTTCTCTCATTGTGCCATTCATCAGTATCATATCTAGTATCTTTTTACATATATTTAAAATTTCTTTAGTATGCCCTCCCACTTCCTTTTTAATATCCTTAATCTCCTCTTTCACTTCATTTAGTTGATTCATGATATTTGTTTGGATATCTGTAGTTGTTCCACATTCTGCATTCCTGTTTTTTAGTTTGTTCATTAGACTGTACCATGCCTTCCTTTTTCTTACCATGACTTGTAATTTTTTGTTGATGTTTAAGAATCTGTTTATCTTGATGGTTTCATTTGGTTGGTTAGCTTCTCTTTCTACTCTGGGTTTTATTTTGTTGTTGTTTTTGTTTCTGTGGTAAGGTTTTACTTTGACACTTTCTTCCCCTTATTCTATTTCCTGGAATTTTCTATATCACCTTGAGAAAAATTAGGACCAGAGGAAAAGAAAGAGATTAGATGAGAAAAAGAATAATAGTATATAATAATTTAAAAATCGAGGAGGACCAGTACAAGAACTAGGAAAATAATTAACACAAGTGAAAATCATAAGAAGCACAGAAGAATAAGACTAAAAAAGTGGAATAAAAAATGAAATAAGAAGCATAATAAAAGAAAATATATAGAATAAGTTAAAATCATGGATTGATGAGAAGAGAGGAAAAGAAAAAAGGAATAAGAGAAAAAAGAAAGAAAACAGAAAAAATAGAAAAACAAAAAAAATTGAAGACCAGACAAAAAGACGTGGAATGAAAGTAAAATAACAGAGAAGAGAAGACAGAAAAATGAAAGAAAGAAAAGAAATAACGTAGGTAGAAAAATAGATAAAAGAGAAAAGGAAACAAAGAAAGGGGGAACACAACAAACAAAAAAGAATAAACAAAACAGCAATAGCTGATAAAAAACAAACAAACAAAAAAAAAAAAAAACAAGGAAAATAGCCTTCCCTCTTAGGCCCCTAAGGAGCTTCTCAGGTTGCCAGTGTTCATCAGTCACCCTGCAGCCTGACCTCTTCAGGTGCTGTACCTGGTTTTAGTGAGTAAAATAATGGAGGAAAAAAGGAACCTATAAAAAATAAAAAATAACAGATCCAAGAAAAACTAAAATAGAAAAAAAAGTCTATATGTTCCCTGTTTTAATGTATCAGGTGGATGCCTGACAACCCAGGGGATCACTCTCTGGATCAACTCTATAAGGAGACCTGGTAATTGAACCAGGCATCACCAATATGGAAGGTGGGAATTCCTCCACTGAGATAAACTGTCTCCTTAGGGTAATTAGGCTTCAGAAAGCTATCTGCTCCCTTTCCCTCATGCATTTTAGACTCCTACAGTTTGCTAGAGTCCTGCTGATTAGGCACCTGTCACCATGCCCCCTCTCTATTCTCGTTCCTCTCTCCCCCAAGGTGGCTGGGCATGACTGTCTGCCTTAGCAGATCCCTCCCTCACCTCTCCCTGTCAGGTTGGGGTCCCTTCCGAGATCCAAAGGGGGCTCAGCTGTCCAAAGTCACCACAAAGAAACCACTCTCCACCTCTGTCAGATTCTTGTTCATCCCAGGGAATGCCCCCTCCCACACCATTGGCAGCAGTGAGCCTGGGGCTCTACTGAGGCTACTTGCTCTGAGGGCAGGGTATATGTGCCATTTCCAGCCACAGTGGTGAACAACTCATGGTTTTCCTTTGGCTTCTTTATCTTTCAAGTATCCTCTTAGATGACTCAGAGGACCTTCCTGTTCTATATATATCCAAAGCAGCTCCTCTAGATAGATCCCTGCCTTTTCTTCAATTTTTTTTGTGAGAGAGTCAGACTCTACCTACCTACTTTGGGGCCATTTTTTTGAAGTGGATATGTATATTTATGTCTTTCATAAGAATTAGGAAATTTGGGGCTATTATTTCCTCAAATATTCTTTCTGTCCCTTTGCCATCTCTTCTCCTTGGGGGATACCCATGGTAGATATGAATGTCTGCTGCATTGTCACTGAAATACCTGAGAAAGGTTCAATTTTATCTATTATTTTTTTCTATCTATTCTTTGGACTGTATCATTACAATTATACTGTCTTCTAGTTCACTGAGGCTTCTGTCTGCCTGTCCAATTCTTCTGTTGTATGGCTCTAAGTGTATTTTTAATCTCTATAATTTTGACTTTTATCCCCATATAATCTGTTATGTTTCTTTTTTATACTCACAAATTCATCTTTATGTGCACACATTGACTTCTTAATATTCTTTTTTAACAAATCAATTTTCTTGATACATATTAATAATTCATGAATCCATCCAAAGTGTGCAATCAATGGTAATTGGTGTAATCACATATTTGTGCACTCATCACTTTAATCATTCTTAGAGCACTTTCATTATTCTAATGATAATTATTAAAATAAACACAAAGCAAACAAAACTCATCACCTCTCAGCCACTCTATGCTTCCCCTGTTGTACATAGCTGCAATTCTTTTTCCTTCTCTCTAGTATACTTATATTTATATTTT
>JAQZBX010030050.1:0-11058 GCA_029593785.1 Cabassous unicinctus
CTTCCCCATAGGGTAAAGGGTAAAGATGGAATTACATATGGCTGAACAGTTCCTTTGACTTGCCCATCAGACCAAGGCAAGATTGAAGAACTCTGAGCTATGTTATTAGCCTGCCCCAACCCTGTTAAAGAGGTTAGACTGTGTTTGGTAGGCCAATTACTCGGCCAATCTTTTCCAGATATGCAAGTAACATCTGCTCTAGTATCAATTAACCCATTAAACATTTTTTCATTTAATAATATGTCTTTCATTGGCCTTTCTTCTTTTTATTTTTTGTATCCAAGCTACTATATCAGTAGACCCAAAATTTTTGGTTCCTCTATCAGGCATCAAAACTTTAGAGGTAGGAAGATTTACATATGGCAATAATAGAAGTTGTGCTATTCTTTGTCCTGGAAACAACTGAATTGTCTTAGAAGGAGACTGAATCATAATTTTAATTTTCCCTGTATAATCCGAATCTATTACCCCTGGCAAAACCATTAATCCTGATCTAGAAATGCTACTTCTGCCTATAATAAGGCCTGTTGTATTAGGAGGCAGAGGCCCAGATATTCCAGTAGGTAATAAAGTAACTTGTGTATTAGGTGATATAATTATATGTTTATTTAATGGTAGGTCTAATCCTGCACTCCCTGGGGAGGCTCTGGTCAAGTCTGATACAAATTGCTTTGTAAAGTCCTTGGCTCTCAACTCTGAGGAGGGTGACTTCCCCATTTGTTGGCAGGGGCCTGGGGATGGCCCCTTTTCTCATTTTTTGACTCAGTATAATTAACAGCCACCTGAGGAGAATTTTGTTTCTCAGAAGAGTTTGGTAAAGGAGTTTCATTCTTATGAAACTTAGATTTGCAGTCTTTTAGCCAATGGTAACCTTTGGCACATTTAGGACAAACAGTTCTCGGTCTATTTTCTTCTATTGCAGTATTTTTAATTATAGGTCTTTGATCTTTCTGAGGCCATTCCCTAGCAAAATGTCCCGTTTGACCACAATTAAAGCAGGCTCTTCCTTTATTATTGCTCTGTTTTCTGTTTAAATTTTTTAAGTAATCAGAATAAGATTTACCTTTTAAGGCCGCTGTAATTGCCATACCCTGAATATGGGCAGGAGTTGCATTCATGCACATTCTCACATAATCACTAATAGTACCTTCCTTTTTAATTGCCCTTAATAAGGCTTGGCATGTTGGATTAGCATTTTTAAAAGCCAATTGTTTAACAATTATTTTTTTTTAGCCTCCTCACTATTTATGGTTCTGGAGACTGCTTCCTGAATTTTTGCCAAAAATTCCTTAAATGGTTTATCAGCTTTCTGTTTTATAGAAGTAAGGAAAGAAGTAGAGGCTCCTGTGTTTTTTAAATTTTTCCAAGCTCTCATGGCCAAATTGCTAATGTTTCCCAATACACTTTTTGAGAGTTTTAATTGAGCTTGCGGAGCCATATAATCTCCTGTTCCTGTCAGCATCTCATAAATAATTTTTATTTGAGGACATCTATTCCTATATCTTTGAGCCAAGTCTGAACTGTTTGTTAGATACTGACATTCCTCTGACTTTTAACATGTGATGTGTAATATTCACAAACATGCGCCATTCTTTCGATTCTGTATTACCCATATTTAAACTTTCCTATTCTATCCTTCCCTTCCCTTAAGGTAACTGGTAAAAACCAGTGGGGCTGCAGCACCCTTAGTAGGATCCTATCCCTTAATGAGGAAAGAGAAAGCTTACCTTCAGGTCCCTGTTCGGGCGCCAGATGCCGCGGTCCAGCCGAGGCATGAGGGAGCAGACTGAAGGTGGTTAAGGGAGTCGGCGAGAGTGATGAGTCGCACACCACATTGAGTGAGAATTAACGACTGACTTTATTGCAAGATAAGCACAGTTTTTATATTTTATTTTTTGGCAAGTGTAAGCATTTTCTTTGAAGTTATGCAAGGTTGCAGACGTAATATAGACTTGAGATAAGCGCTTTTATTTCTATGGCGACAGGATGTTAACTTTTTAGGAACAGTAACTTACGGCATAGTAGTTCTTGCTCTGATGTTTAAGATTAGATATGCTAGATTTGCGGTTAAACTTTATGTTTTTAGCTAAAGAGTCATCAAGATTTTAAACTATCTTTTAGGCAGTAGTTTTCTGCTTGCAGTTTACTTTTTAAAATTCTTACAAAGATCTAAAGAAATTTATTTTCTATATAGGCTTAAATTAACCAGGGTTATTTGTAAGGTATGGCATCACACCGAAATCATATGTACAGTTAAATTTGCAAGACTATTGTTTTTTTTTAACTGTGTACGCAATAATCCTAAACTAGTTACGTTAGTAGTTAAATTATAATTTATAATAAACAGGCTGTTGTTTTCATATGCAGGTAGACAATTAAAAAGGAAAGGCATCATTGTAAAACATTATGATTAACCTGCTGGGAGAAATAGAGGCCTCGATGATATTTGGGGGGACTGTACCTGTCTTAGGTCAGGACCGTGCTAAACGGCTGCTGGATCTTACCTGTCATTGGAAACCATGGCAGCAATTGGCCAGGCCCCTGTCTTAGGCTGACCCAGCGGCTTTGCCTCAGAAGGAAAGAGAGAGGGGGGTCCAGTTGCCCGTTATTGACTAACCAGTCCAGCGCCCGATGAGGCATATTTCTTAAGGAGCTTAAAAAATGGCCTTTGTAAGAGTATAAACAGGGTGAAATTAGGCCCCAAGTCCTGAAGTGCTTAGTCCTCCTCCACAAGTCGGGTATCCTTGATCCCTTCTTGACCAGCCACGGACCATGTCTCGTAGTCGGTCTTGACGAGAGCTAAGCACCTCCGTTGATGGCCGCCACAGGTATGGCTTCAAATAATTATCTTATCTTGTTCCTTTATAAGTATTCTCCTCAAAATTCTACTTATAGCCTCCTTTGTCTGCTTTTTCCTAAGACTATAGATTATAGGATTAAGGATGTCCTGACTTGTGGGTGAGTTGGAGGATGGCTTCACATACAGAATAGTGCCTGAACTATCAAAGATAGTTATCACAAGAATGTAAGAGACACAGGTTGTAAAGGCCTTTCCTCATTCTCCACTGGTTGGAAACTTGAGCACATTAGAAAATATGCAAATATAAGATATGGTGATGAAGGCAAAGCAGCCACCAGCAATCACCACCAGAGAGGTAATAATTAAAATTTTATTGCTTAATATCTCAGAGTAGGAGAACTTCAGAAGAGAGGGGAAGTTGCAGAATAATTGAAGGACAACACTGGACTGACAGAAGGACAGCAAGAATGTGCTGCCAGTGTGGACTCCAGAGTAGGCCAGACCACTGAGTACAGAGACCAAAGTCATCTGCACAAAGACCCGAGGGTTCATGATCACAGGGTAGTGGAGGGGCTGACAGATGGCCTCATAGCAGTCATGGGATGGGCCATGATGGTGAGGAACAGTAGCTCTATCCAACCAAAAAAAGCATGAGGAATATCTGTGATGCACATCCAACCTGAAAGATCACCCTGTTGTAAAGCAGGAAGATGACACATGCTTTGGGAATAGTAACAGAAATGTAGCCAATGTCCATAACAGACAGATTCTTAAGGAAAAAATACATGGGGGTGTGAATGTTCAAGTGAAAGTTGATTACTGTGACAATGAGAAGATTCCCCATCAAGGTTGCCAAGTACATCAGTAGGAATAACATGGCATCTAGGACTCTGAGTTTCCACACATCAGAAAATCTTGTAAGCAGGAATTTAGTCACTGTGGTAGAGTTGGGCATCTGAGGAACATTTTCCTTGGCCATGAAGAGTCAGACAAATAATCCCTGAGAAACATGGGGATCCACCTGTAGAAGGAATTAACCTAAGGATATTTATGGAATCATATTAATATATTTTTATTCTCTTAAGTTTGTTTTGGTCAGTAGGTTCTAACATAACGTTTGCTCTTGCACCTTTTTCTCCCTGCTTTTGACACTTGCTTCCAGGATAAGAATAGCAGTAAAATATAATATTTAAGGGCTTATGACTAAGTTTGCATATATTTTTATCACCTTCTAGTTATAAAGTAGATTTATTGGAAGTTAAAAGTCTGCTTGTAAGATTAAAAGGTTTAATATAGGTAATTTCTATGCATTCCAGTCTCAATAATGTTCCTTGAATGTTAATATTTATGATTATATGCTGATCCTGCAGAATCTAAGTAGAGATGGGACAGTACTATTTATTCAGAATATCTAAAACTTTTATAATCTTTTATTATCCTTTCCATTACCACTAAATGAGTCTCACTAAGTGACATCATACATTTCCCATGCTTCTCCATGTACTTGAATTTACACAGGTGCTTAGTTTTCTCTGTTCAAAAAGAATCACTTATAGCTCTTGATAGGTAAAGACTACCTGTGGGGAAAAGTATTTATATATTAATAATATCAGCTTCATTAAATTTAATGTATTTATTCTTCTATTTTGTGTCAAATGCTGTTACATTTTCCCATAAAATCTGACCATATTTCAAAACTTGAAGAAGTAAGGTATAAAGAATTGCTTTATGTGTGTGAGTTCTTAATGGATGTTGTATCACACCTATTTCTTCATAAAGCTCCGTTTCACAATTACTCTTAGTGAAACCCTTACTTAACTCTCAAGTGCAGAATATTTTCTTCTATATTTCCTAAAGCTATCTGCTTTCTTTGTTGCCTTGAAATGGCAGAATGTACTTTCCAGACTTGCTTATCTAGCACTTGTTAATTCTCAGTGTTGATGCACTTCCCATTCCTACTCTGTGTTCCCTTTTCTCCTGACAAATGTAACTACTTCTAGAGAAACTTTGCTAACTGTAAAAAGACAGGGCTCCTGTCACTTTCAGACTGCCCTTCTGATCTCAAGAATAAAATCTCTTTCTTTTTTCCTCTTTATTTCCAGATACTTCAAAAAACTACTTCAAAAAGTAATTATTGTTTTTTACCAAGAAGTTTACTTACTTGCTGATAATATTGTATGTTGAAACTGATTAAAATTGCTAACTTCAAAATTTATAGGAAGCTCCTACCCATTTAAGCCTGCTTCATGCAGAAGTTAAAATGTTAAAAAAAATAATTGTTTAATTTTTTCCTCACTAAATTTCATTTCAGACTACTTCTACCATACTACAACAATGCAACAGAATCTCATAGTTGGAACACAGAATGAACATATTTTATTTCACAGTCACCAATCAACTGTAGATTTCTAGCTTGAATTTATAATATTTAAGCAGAGTTAAATCTTTGCCAACTACAGGAGAATATATGTTGTATATCTTGACTCTGCCATTTATTTTCTATGTAGCTATGGAGAGCCTCACATAGATTTTTGACTCTCAGTTTTCTTTTCTACATTTGTAAAAACACCTACATCATGAATTTGATATTTGAAACTAGTGATTCTTATAATGGTACCTATGCTAATGAAAAATAAATCAAATAAATCAATAAGTACTAGAATTTTGAAAAGTGGTGTTAAGCACTACATTTCTTCCAACTCCAATTCATATTACTGTTATTTTTCACAAAAGCAAACAAAGAAATAAAAAATGCTAGCAGTATGAATTTGCTAATGCAATTGTCTGTTAAAAGGAGGATGACAGTGTAAAATTTCATACACAGGTAAATAGAGATTGTAAAACTGAGACTATTCTAAAATAGTACACAAGTTGCAGAAGGATAATTCAGAAAGTAAATTTCTCCAGGGATAACTAGTTTATTACACATCAAATTGTAAAGGCAAGTGATTTTTTGCCTTTTCTGCAAAGATTTAAACAATTAGAAGACATATCTTGGAAATTAATCTATTCATTTGTTTATTTTTTGATTGAGACATCCTTATAATCTTTATTTATAATATCTTTATTTAAAGATATATTAGGGTGAATTATATGCAGATGTTTGTCTAGAAGCTGTGAAACTCAATTATTAGCTATTGTTTCATGGTTTTCATGATATGTCCTGAGAAATCCCTAGAATTGCACCTGAAGTATAAGGGGTCATGGGCATACTTTATTTACATGGCTATTCACTTATTCACTAAATACAACTCACTGAATATAACAGTACAGGGTAAAAACAAAATAAAATGAAAATAATTATTGAAATTTTTAATTAGTTCACATTAATATACATAAATCATTGTTTATATTCTTTTTAGGTAAAAAGCAACCCATTAGAATTAGATCTGTTTAAGTATAAATTTAAATTAGCATTCTGTGTAGTAAAACTGTTCAGTTTGCAGAGCTTCTCCTGCCCCTGCTCCATCTGGTGCTGCAATCAGCTCACTCTTTGCTTCCATGTATGGCTATGAATTCTGCTAAAATGGCTTTAATTGAGTTTATTGTTACATTGAATAAAAATGAAGTGGTTGTCTCATTGTACAAGTATCTTCTATATTTATATATTTTTAAAATAATAGTCCCTATGAGAGTTTCAAAAAATCAACTAATCAATGGAGGAAATAAGCCCAGGTGATTCTTGGAGGGAAAGGAAGGAAGAGAGAAAGATGAGTTTATACACTGGATAGACATATTGGGATTTCTGGTAAAGTTCCAATGCTGCTTTACCTGGGGGCAAGGATGAGCAGGTATACTTAATAGACATGACTAACAGCCTGATTGGAAGCTTTCTATTGTAAAAAGAGCTTTTGGAGTAAATTTTATTTCCAAACTTACACCCTGAAGATTTCAGATACACTGACCACTTTGAACCAAACCTAGCCCCAAAACCACCAAACACAACTATTATACAGTGGTCTCCAAAGGCATCAGAGAAAACTCCTGGGAGAATAAGTTTTGGCACCAATAATAGTGCCATTTGATAATTTCAAAGAGATGACTCATTCTAAGTGATTAAGGAAAAGGACCCCAGTAAAATCTATCCATAAATGGCACTTTAAAAAAAATTATTGAAGTGTTATCATTCATGCAGGAAAATACATTTACAATAAGTGTATAGTAAATGTTAAGACCTTACAAAGCAGACGTATGCAATAACATACAGGGTCTCTTACACCAACCCACCATGAACACCTTGCATTGTGAGATATTTGTTACAAGTTATGAAAGATTATCATCAACATTTTACTGCTAACTATAGTCTTTATCTTACATTTGGTGTATTCTTCCCCAACCCACCCTATTATTTTTTAAAATATATTTTTATTACAGAAGTTGTGAAATTGCAAAACAATCATGCACATGTGTAGAATTCCCAAACACCCCTTCATCAACACATCATATCGTGGTGGAACATTTGTAACACAGTATATCTTTGTCATAGTTGCATGAATATTACAGTATTGCTATTAACTACAGTCCACTGGTCAATTTTATTTTTCCCATGTTTCTCCATATGCCCACCATTCTGCAATAGTAACATACATCTGCTGTAGCTCACAGATGGACACTCTTGCATGTGTATCTTCAACCACAATTCTTTTCCACCTCTGGGTTCAGTCTGTTATTCCATCCCTAGATTATTCTCTAGCTTTCTTTCACTTGACATTTACATACGTAGACTACCCTTTCCAGCCACAATCTCATTTATAAACCAGCTGTTACTCACTATAATGTGTTAACATCAACTCTATACATTTCCACACATTTACAGTAAAGTTAATTAAAATTTCTACATATATTAAGAATCAGTTGTCCTACCCAGCCCTCCTCTTATCTCCTAATAACCTATGCTCTTGTTTTTAACTCCATTATTTCTTTGTACTTAGTCCATATTAATGAGACCATGCAATATTTGTCCTTTTGTTTCTGGCTTACCTCACTTAACATAATGTCTTCATATTCATCCATGCTATCATATGTGTCCCAATTTCATTTCTTCTTACTGCAGCATAGTATTCCATCATATATATATAACACATTTTGCTTATCCATTCATTGGTTGATGGACACTTGGGTTGTTTCCATCTTTTGGCAATTGTGAATATGCTACTATGAACATTGGTGTGCAGATGCCTGTGTCACAGTTTTTGGTTCTTCTAGATACATTCCTAGTAGATGAATTGCTGGATCATATGGCAGTTCTATATTTAGCTTTCCGAGGAACTGTCAAACTGACTTCCACAGAGGCTGCACCCTTTTACAACCCCACCCAACAGTGAAGGAGTGTTTCTATTTTTCTGCATCCTCTCCAGCACTTACTGATTTCTGTCTTTTTAAAAAATAATGGACATTCTATGCAGTGTGAGATGATAACACATTGTCATTTTTATTTTTATTTCCCTGATAATTGGTGAGATGGAATAATTTTTTCATGTGTTTTTTGGCCATTTGTATTTCCTCCTTGGAGAAATGTCTGTTTTAAATCTTTTGCCCATTTATAAATTGTATTGCTTCTTCTTTCATTGTTGAGTTGCATGATCTCTTTATATAAAATGGAAATCAGACCCTTGCTGGATATGTGGTTTTCAAATATTTTCTCCCATTGACTGGGCTGCCTTTCCACCTTCTTAATGAAGGCCTTTGAATCACAGAAGTGTTTAAGTTTGAGGATATCCAATTTATGTTTTCTTTCATGGCTTGTTCTCTCAGTGTAAGGTTTAAAGATCCACCACCTACCAATAGATATTGAAGATGTTTTCCTACAGTTTCTTCTAAGAGGTTTATTGTTCTTGCTTTTATATTTAGATCTTAGATCCAGTTTGAATTAATTTTTGTATAAGGTGTGAGATAGGTGTCTTCTTTCTTTCTTTTGACTATGATTATCCAGTTCTCCCAACACCATATGTTGAAGAGACTGTTGTGCCTGAGCTGGGTGGGTTTGACAGGCTTGTCAAAATTCACTTAATTATAGATGTTAGGATCTGTTTCTGAACCATCAGTTCAGTTCCATTGGTCTATGTGTCTGTCTTTATGCCAGGACCATGCTGTTTTTACCACCATAGCTAGGTAATATGATTTAAAGTCTGGATGTGAGTGTCGTCTAACTTTGTGATTCCTTTATAAGTTGTTTCTGGCTATTTGGGACCCCATACCCTTCCAAATTAATCTGATCATTTGGTTTTCCATATGTTTAAAAATTGCTTGTGGAGTTTTTATCAAGATTGCATTGTATCTATATATCAACTTGGGCAAAATTGACATCTTAATGATATTTTGTCTTCCAATCCATGAGCATGGAATGTTCTAATTATTTAGGGTTTTGGTTTCTTTTAACAATGCATTGTAGTTTTCTGAATTCAAGTGCTTTACCTCCTTAGTTAAGTTTATTTCTAAATTTTTTATTCTTTTAGTCACTATAGTAAATGGAATTTTTTCCTGACCTTCTCCTTAGATTGTGCATTACTAGTGTGTAGAAACACCACTGATTTTTGCATATTGATATTGTATCCTGACACTTAGCTGAAATTATTTATTAGCTTTAGCAGCATTTGTGTAGGTTTTTCAGTACTTTCTAGGTATAGGATCATATCATTTGTGAATAATGAAAATTTTACTTCTTCCTTTTGATTGGGATTCCTTTTATCTCTTTTTCGTGCCTGATTGCACTAGCTAGAACATGTACCACTATAGTGAACAACAGTGGTGACAGTGAGCATCCTTGTCTTGTTCCTGATCTCAACAGGAAAGCTTTCAGTCTTTCACCATTGAGTACAAAGTTATTTGTGGGATTTTTCATATATGGCTTTTCTCATGTTGAGGAAATTTCCTTCAATTCCTATATTTTGTAGTATTTTTTATCAAGAAAGGATGCTGTATTTTGTCAAATGCTGTTTCTACATCAATCAATAACATCATGCAATTTTTATTCTTTGATTTATTAATGTGTAGTAATATACTGATTAATTTTCTTGTTGAACCACCCTTGTATAAAACCCACTTGATCATGAGGAATAATTTTCTTTAATTTTCTTTTTGTAATATCTTTATCTGGCTTTGGTATTAAGATGATATTGGCTTCATAGAATGAGTTTGGTAGCTTTCACTCTTCAATTTTTTGAAAGAGCTTGAATAAGATTGGTATTAAATCTTTGAATGCTTGGTAGAACTCACCTGTGAAACCATCTGGTCCTGGGCTTTTCATTTTGGGGAGTTGTTTGATGGCTGTTTCAACCTCTTTACTTGTGATTGTTGAGGGCTTCTATTTTTTGCTAGAGTTTGTGTAGGTTGTTAATACATTACTAGGAATTTTTCCATTTCATCTACATTGTCTAGTTTTTAGACATAGAGTTCATCATAGTATCCTTTTATGAACTCTTTTATTTCTGTGGGGCCAGTAGTAATGTCCTCATTTTCATTTTTTATTTCATATATTTGCATTTTCTCTTTTTATTTTTGTCAGTCTAGCTGAGTGTTTGTTGATTGTGTTAATCTTTTCAAAGTAGCAAAATTTGGTTTTCTTTCTTTTTTTTGATTCTCAATTTCATTTATTTCTACACTGATCTTTGCTATTTCATTGCTTCTACTTGCTTTGGAATTATTTTGCATTTCTTTTTCTAGTTCCTCCAACTGTGTAGTTAGGTCATTAATTTTAATTTAGGTCTTTTTTTTTTATGTAAGAACTGAGGGATATAAATTTTCCTCAGCACTTTTTTCGCTGCACCTCATAAGTTCTGAAAAGTATTCTCATTGTCATTTGTCTTGAGATATTTATTGATTTTCCACAAAATTTTTTTTCTTTGACTCACTGATTATTTAAGGGTATGTTGTTTAATCTCTCTATATTTGTGAATTTTCCCTTTTTCCACCTCTTGTTGATTTCCAACTTTATTCCATTATGATCAGAGAAAGTGCTTTGTATAATTTTGATCTTGTTGAATTTATTGAGATTTGCTTTGTGACCCAACTAATGATGTGTCCTAGAGAAAGATCCATGAGCACTTGATAACAATTTATATCCTGCTGTTTTGGGGTACATTGATCTATATATTTCTATTAGGTTTAGTCCATTTATCATATTATTCAAACCCTGTTTCTTTATTAATCCTATGCCCAGATGTTCAATCCAATGCTGAGAGTGGTGAATTGAAATCTCCAACTATTATTTTACAGACATCTATTTCTTTCTTTAGTTTTGCAAGTGTAAGTCTCGTGTA
>JAQZBX010030050.1:11158-27093 GCA_029593785.1 Cabassous unicinctus
TTTTTTTTTTTTTTGCTTACTACTTGTGTGGAATATCTTTTTCCAACCTTTCACTTTCAATCTATTTGTATCCTTGGATCTAAGGTGAATCTCTTGTAGATAGCATATAGATGGTTCTTATTTTCTTATCCATTCCTCAAGTCTGTGTCTTTTGATTGGAGAGTTTAATCCATTAATGTTCAATGTTATTACTGTGGAAGCAGTTCTTATTTCACCCATTTTAACCTTTGAGTTCCATCTGTCATACTTTATTTTCACCACTCTTTTGACAATTTTAGTTACTTTTACTGATATAATCTTCATTTCTAGACTCTCTTCCAAGCCTCTCTCCTGTCTTTTATTTTCAGGCTGTAGCACACCCTTTAGTACTTCCTGCAAAGCCAGGCTCTTTGTTATAAACTCTCTCACTGTTTATCTGTGAATATTTGAAACCTACTAACATTTTTGAAAGATTGTCTTGCTGGATATAAGATTCTTGGCTGGAAGTTTTTCTCTTGCAATATCTTTAATGTATCATACTACTGCCTTCTTGCTTCTATGGTTTCTGATGAAAAATAGGCACTTAATCTTATTGAGTATCTCTTTATGTGAAACACTGCTTTTCTGTGGCTGCTCTCAGAATTCTCCTTGTCTTTGGCATTTGACATTCTGATTAGTGTCTCAGAGTTGGTCTATTCATATTTATTTGGATGGGAGTATGTTGTGCTTCTTGGACACAGATACCTATGTCCTTCAATAGGATCAGAAAATTTCCTACCATTATTTCTTCAAATATTCCTTCTTCCCCTTTTCCCATCTCTTCTACTTCTGGGACACCCATGACACATATGTTTACACATCTCTTGCTCTTGTTTAGTTCCCTGAAAACTTCAATTTTTTCCATTCTTTTCTTCATTTGTTCTTTTGTATGTTTGCTTTCAGAGGCCATGTCTTCAGGCTCACCAATCATTTCTTCTGCCTCCTCAAATCTGCTGTTATATTCCAGTGTCTTTTTAATATCATTTATTCCTACTTTGATTCCCATAAGCTGTGCTCTTTTTCTATGTATGCTTTTGAGTTCTTCTTTGTGCTCTCCCCATATCTTCTTGATATCCTTAATCTCTTTAGCCATCTCATTGAACTTAATAAGGAGATTTGTTTGAACATCTATCATTAGTTTTCTCAAATCCTTTATGTCTTCTGTAGGCTTATCTTGTTCCTTTATATGGGCCATATCTTCCTCTTTTTTGATATGGATTGTAATTTTTTGTTGGTGTCTTGGCATCTGGCTTACTAGATGTATTTATTCTGGAGGCAGTTTCTCTCTTTAGTTTAAGGCTTCCTTGCCTTTCTCCCTTGTTGGTTATGTAGTAGGAGCCAAGGATGCATTTGGTACTGCAGACTGTGGAAGCTGAAGCTGCTCAAGTTGCCCCAGGGACTGATGAAGGTTCTCCTACATGTCTTCTTTCCCAGGAGTAGGGACAGAGTCAAATCTGTATGTAATAATGCAAGTTGTACATGCCAAGACAATCTGTAGTTGCCTGGAGAGACTGATGAAGCTTTATAACCCTCCTTCCCCTGCCTGGGTTATGGATGGAGCTGCAAGTATGGGTAGCAAGTTATGCTGTGTGGGTCCAAAGTGACTGCCCAGGTAGACTGATATTACTCTGGCCCTCCTCCCCAACAGAGGTGGGGATGGACCCTCTGGACTGTCCAACAATCTAATTTGTGTGTGCTGAATACACCTGCAGTTGCCTTTAGAGGTTGAGGAAGTACTGTTCCTTCTGCCCTTTAGGTGGTGGCAACAGAACCACTGATGCATGACAGTTACATCCATGAAGGCTGAAAATGCCTGCTGTTGCCCAGAGAGGATGAGGAAACATCAGCCCCCTCCTATTCTATGGAGTTGAAGGTGTAGGGATGGAATTGTCAGAAGTGGCACTGGAGCCTAGGCTAGACCTGCAGTCTGATCTGGGTGGAGAGAAGCTAGTCCCTACCTTCATTGTGATTTTCAGTCCTCTCCTCTTCCCCTTATGCCAGGGGCAGAGTTAAAACGGTGGCTACCATCCTCTTTCTAACTTGAACAGGTTCAAACTTCAGCTCTTCTTAGGGTTATATTTTAGCCAGCTGAATTTACTAATTTGTAGCTGAAGTTGGTGCCCAACCATCTATTCCTTCCCCATTTTGGGGAAATGGAGCTTCCAATTCCAGAAACAGAATACCTCCCCAGGCAGCTTGCACTGCCTGTGGAGGATGAGCATCAACCACTCCAGCATGCAGTGCTCTACTCAGGAATCTGCTCTGCAGATGGGCAGTCTCTTTCTTTCATGGACGTTGCAGGATGCTCTTCTTGTCTCCTGGAGCCCCAAAGCAGGTGCTTTATATAGCTCTGGGTGATTACTAGCTACCGTGTAGCAGGAGCTTATTCTAGGAGCTCCTTACTCTACTGCCACCTTCCTGGTTGTCCTATGAACAACAATTTTATAAAGAGTATTTGAACATATAAAATGATGAATTTTGTATAAAATATAGACTATTTGAACATATAAAATGATGAATATTAAATGAATAATCACTTAGAAAATCTCAGTCCCCATAATATTCTGAGTGACCTTAAGATGAAATGCTTGTGGATCATAGAAATCAATAAGCAAGGTAGGATACACAGAGCCTGGTTTCAGTCCAATCCTGAGACACTAAGGTTTTCTGCTCATCCTCAGGGTTTTCCTCTCAGTAATGGGGTGATTTTCACTAGTCAAAACAAGCTCATGTTACTGTTAATGGTGTCAAAGCAGTTCTTTCTGAAATTGTCCAATGCATACATAAGTCTGGTGTCAAATCTCAGTATAGTGGCTTGTGAGCTGAATTGTCATCATCATATTGCTTTATCTCTGATACATCAGTTTCTCCACCTGTTAGCACATTAACAACTGTGACCACCCTCTTCTGCCACATGAAAGTAGAAATAAATGGAAGTTGTAAACCATTTAGATTAGTACTTGGCACAAAGTGCATATGCATTAGGAAGCAATACAATAACTATTCAGTCTTCACAATCATAGAATAAGTGGTTCACTTTTGCCATGTTAGCAAAGTAGAAATTCTCAACATGCTTCTTAGATGTGTTAAGTACCTTTTGGACACTGATTTCCAGTTTAATTCAATTGTAATTATACAACATACACTTTTTTTTCAAACTATTCAACATACACTTGAATGCACATTCTACTCCATTAGGATGTAGTCAACTGTACTGTTCAAAACTTTTATACCTTTCCTAATGAGTTGTCTCATGATGAATTCACTGGCTGAATTGTTTTTACATATCCAGGTATGATTTTTGATATTTTAAGTTCTCAATTGTGATATAACATGTTAGGCATCTTATATTTTGAAACATGATAATAGGTGAATATAAATTTAGCATTTTCTATCATGTTGCAAAATAATCTTAATATTGAGCTATACATCTTGCCTTCAAGTGCACACTGTTTGATAAGAATGCATCCTTTGATGTTTTCAAATTGCATTCAACCCAGAAAGTAAGTTCTTAAATTTAATCCATTCCTCTGTGTGTAAACCTATTGTAAATATGGTCTTTTGATTGTTAATACAGTTAGGCATGGCCCAGTGTGAGTTAAAATCCTCTTACTAGAGTCCTTTATAAACAGGATGAATATGGAGTTAAAGGAGAGAAAACCACAGAATAAAGAAGATAGAAGAAATTAAACCTGGAAAAGTATGGAGAAACCAGCTGATGCTGTCATGTGTTTTGCCACATGACAGAAGCCAGTCTTTTGGGAGAAAGCATCTCTTGATGATACCTTGATTTGAACATTATTCTCAGCCTTGAGATGATAAGCTTGTAAACTAATAAATCCCCACTGTTAATAACCAAACCACTTCATGGTATCTACCTGAGGAGCTTAGTAAGCTAAAAACACCAGAATATAGCCACATCAGCTTCTGGATTGTATTATATATATATATATATAGTTTTAAAATTATTATCACTGTATACAGTTTGAATATATTTCAAATAGTCTTTCTTATCTACAGAAAGGCCTTTTATGTATATTTCAAGTCTAATTTATATAACTAATATTGTGAAGATGATATTAATACCTTAAGTATAGTTTCTTTCCATGGTGTAGGTGCCACCATGCTGCAAGATTTAAAATTGGTAAGCTCACTCATTGGTATTACATATCACCAAATATCAACTCCCTCAATAATTTATTTATTTAATCATTGCTCTATAGTCTCTTCAGGTAGGCATTCATATTTTTAAAGTTTATAGTGAATATATGTATAAGAGTTGTTCCTATAGAAATATACTCAGCTTCAAGAAATTGAATGCTTTTTTTGTTTTATTTTGGTAGATATTTCCCATCAGATTAAAGATATTCCTTTCAATTTTAATTTGATGAGTGTTTTAGCTTCAATGAACTTTGACATTTATCATTTTTCCTAGAGTCAATGTGAATATTATGTATGTTTTCTCCTTTTTTTATTGTTGTAACTGCACTCCAAAGGTGATAAGTGAGATCTAACAGCCACCTACAGAATCTCACTGCAATCAAGAAAGGAACCAAACAAACAAACAAACAAAAAAGAAAATGAAAAAAAGGATCAAATAACTGATTATACCTACTCAACAATTTGACAAAAATTAAATCAATGGCAGTGATGACAATGTTTTGGTCAGCTTTCTATTGACATCATTGGGACAAGCCCAAATGGGGAGGGGCATAATTAAGTGAAATAAAATTGCCAGTTGCTTTGGACATGACTAGGAGGGAACCTGTCTTAGTTTGCAATGGGCTGCTGATGAAAAGTACCAGAAATGAGTTGGCTTTTATAATGGAAATTTTATTTGGGGTAAAGCTTACATTTCTGAAGCCATGACATGTCCAAATCAAGGCACCCTCAGAGATGCTTTCTCACTAAGTCAACTACATGTAATCCTGGCATCCCACCATGCAATGATCAGGCATATGGAAGGTTACTCTTCTCAGTCTTGAACTGCTCTGTGAGCTTCATGCTTAAATAATCTTGGGGGCTTCATGCTGAAATAATCCTTGAGTCACCTCTCTCATGGCATGACCAAAAATGGTGGAGCTCCCTTTTCCTGTGTCTTCATTTATATCAGATCAGACCCAACAAAAGGGTGGAGACTCAACCTGAGTCACACTCCACTGACATTATCCAATCAACAGGGTCTCACACTCACATGGATAGATTAGTTCAAAAATATAATCTTTCTCTTTTGGGATGCATAAAAAATTTTCAAACTGTCAGACTCCACACTCTAAATCCCAAAAAAATATGTTCCTTCCATATGTGAAATATATTCATTAAATCACAATATTTCAAAAGGCTTAAATCATTTCAGTAGCAATGATAATTACAAAATCTCATAAAAATAAGTTGTAGGCATGCAGTTTGTCTTGGGACAATATTTCCCCTCTGGCTGAAGACCTCTAAAGCTTATAAAACAAGTTATCTGCCTCCAATATACAAAGGAGTGACAGACATAGGATAAACATTTGTATTACTATGGGGAGAAATTATGAGGGAAACAGACATCACAGGTCCCAAACAGTTCCAAAAACCTGCAAGTCATGTTCGATTAGATTTCAAAGTCTGAGTGTCATACTTAGTACAATGTCTCTTCTCCTCAGGGCCTCATGGGGTCCCACCCCTTCCAAGGACTTGCCAATAGCCATTTTCTCAGTTCTGCCCTCATCAAGTATCTATGGGGTCATCAAGCTCTAGAACTCACCGTCTAAAAACATTTGTGTGATAGCCACACTTCCCAAAACCTCTGGGGAACATTGTAAACCCCTTATTATAGTGGGGTGTTGGCAACATTCTAATCTCTGGTATACAGGCCCAATCCCCTCAGAACAGTGGAGTGACAACCTAACTCTGCCCAGGTGGGGAAGTGCTCCACTCTTTCTGTAGCCTGGGTGAGCAAATGCTACCTGAGCAATGGACTGGAAGATCCAACCTCTTCAAATTCCTGGGCAAAATCACTTTTTCAGTACATATGGGTGGGGTCCCTCTCTTGGCCAGAGATTTCTTAATTCCAGATGATGTCTTAATTCTAGACCCCAGTTTCCATGGTTTTCCTTTTAAAGTTATTTTTCCTTTAATCTCTATGCTTCCTGTCTCTGTTCATCCATGATGACACTGGTTTAATTCACAAAGATCTTGCACAAAACTTGTTGGTTTAGCATGCAGGAAACAGGGGTCAAAGCTGTCAGACAGTAAGACTTTACACAAATCCTTCCAGGAAAACTGCATTCTGAATCCTGATCTATAAGTTCCAAGTTTAGTTAAATCTTCACATGGGGCACTGTCTTTGGGTGGCTTGTTTTCTGGAAGCTTGAAATTTGCCAAATCATCAATCTCTGGTTTCTTTTTTCACAGCAGTTTAGTTTTCAGCTTATCTCTTTCATTTAACATTTTGCTATAAGCTGCAAGGAGAAGCCAGACTGCATTTTCTACATTTACTCTGGAAATGTCCTTAGCTAAATATCCAAGCTTGTCATTTTCAAATTCTGCCTTCCATCTCACATCAGCAGTCAATTTTGCCATGTTTTCTGCAGCTTTAAAACAAGGATGACCTTTCTTTCAGTTTCCAATAAGAGTTTCATCATTTCCATCTATGGCTTCATCAGAAATATCTTTTGGGTCCATATTCTTACCAGCAGTCTCTTCAAAACAATATAGCCCTCTTTTATCAAGCATCTCATGATTCCTCCAAAAAATACCCCTTAACCATGTATAAAGCTGTTGCAACACTTTTGGTAATTGCAAGCACCATGGTCCCCACTCTCCCGGTACCAATTTCTCTCTTGGTTTGCCAAAGTCTGCTGATGCAAAGTACCAAACATGTGTTGACTTTTATAATGGGAATATTATATGGCATAAAAGCTTACAGTTCTGAGGTCTTGAAATGTCCAAATCAAGGCACCATCAGTGATGCTTTCTCACCAAAATCAGCTGCTTGTAATCCTATTATCTCACCATGTGGCTGTCAGGTGTATGACAGAGCTCTACTCCTCATCTTTGAACTACTCCATGGGCCCAGGTTCTTGGAGGCTACAGGCGTAAGTGATTTTTGAGACCTCTCTCACTTGGGAAGATGAAAAACAGTAGACCTACTTTTCCTGTCTCTCTTTCTCTCTGTTTCCATTTATATCAGAACCAGAAAAAGGGCAGAGATTCAACTTGTGTCATGTTTGGCTGAGGTTGTTCAATCAGAAGGGTTTCACACCCACAGGACTGGATTAGTTCAAAAAACATATTCTTTCTCTTTTGGGAATTCATAAAATAATTTCAGACTGTCACAGATCCCTTCCAGAGAAGGGCTTTTATAGGAGATAAAAACCATCGATCTGCAGGGGATTTCAAAGAAAATGAAAAAAAAAAAAAAGAATGAATCTTATAGAACTGCAGATAAGCATCACCTGCTCATTAACCTGTTTGTTCCAGGATAGACAATGTAGCAGATTGGCCCTATATGAGCTTTTCACTCACTCACTGGAGCACTTTTTACTTTCTGAATAGATTTCTGGTCAATAAATGAATTAATTAATAAAAGTGTTAGATTCTAAATTTATGTTGTTGAAATGTGTTTTTTTTCTTTTAACAATATTATATTTTCATAATACAGCATATGATGAGTATTCTTGTGAATAGTACATTTTACTAGGCTAAGAGATAACTGCCTTAGTGGAAGTGATATATTATTTCTTCAAAGTGTGAAATTAATTCCACCAGCCCAAATATAGTATGCTGAAGGTCCATAGTTAACAAAAAGAGAGAAAAAAAAACTAAACTAAAAAACAGATTCTATTTGAACTAAAGTTGAATTCTGACAAGAACAAATCCTATTATTTATCATTCTTTTATATGCCTAGACTCTATGTCTGTCAATACTAATTCCATAATAGAGTCCCCAAGGAGCTCCCTTTTAGCAAAAGACCAAGGCAATTGGTAAAATCTTGGCTCTCCTCAAATTTTATTTTAGGATTACTGGTGTCTAGTATACTGCTACACACTTTGCTGCCAGTTCATAGATTAATTCTGGATTTCCTGTCTGAAGATTACAATACTCTGGCCAAGGTATGCAGAGTATACCCATTTAAAGGTATTTCAAGAATAATCTTAGAGTCTCTGAACAGATATCTGCCCACTCTGCACTTCTTTTCTGGGGCTTTCCTTGACTGTTTTAGAGGTAAAATGGTGTTAATATAAACTCAATCTAGAACTCAAAATACTAATATTCAAAAAGACTGAAGTTTCAGATCAAAATATAATGAAAGCATATCTGCAGTTTGTCAAAAAGAATAAACTGAAGAGGTAAATAAGTGCTCTTTTTTTAAAAAAAAATCATTTTGAAATACTTCAAATTTACAGGACAGTTGTAAAATAATACAAAATCCATAAAAAGAGCTCCAACATAACGTCCACCCAGATATCCAGATCCAACACAATTTAATATTTTGTACACCTTTGCTGAATTGTTCTATCGTTTTTTCTATATCTCTCTATATTTTATACACCCATCTATCTCTATCTATCTGTTCATCTACCTATTAACTCTCTTTTCTAAACATTTGAGTGTAGGTTGTATACATCATGCTTTTTGAACACATAATATTTACTTCCATGTACATTTCTTAAGAACAAGGATATTTATTTATACACCACATTAAATAGAGCAATCAAGTTTAGAAAATTTAACTTTCATATAAAATTTACATGCTATATTACAGTTTTCAATGTGTCTCAATAATATCTTTTTAGATATTTTCTCCTCCATTATTAGTTCCAGTCAGGATCTTATTCCCCATTTAATTGTCTTATTAGGCCTCCTTAGGCCTCTCATTTTTAAACTGTGGAAATACATGTACACATAAACTTTCCCATCTCAACTCCTCCCAATCATATAATTCAGTGGGATTAATCAAATTCAGAGTATTGTGCTACCATCAACACCATCCATTAGTAGAACATTCATTAAACCCCCATTCCTCCTGTCCTCTATATCTCTGGTACATTGTAATCTACTTTCTGTCTTTATGAATTTGCATAACCTCTCTTCATGTGAGTGGAATTATACAGTATCTGTCCCTTTGTGTCTGACATATTTATTTCAACATGATGTCTTCAAGGTTGATGCAGTAAATGCTTTTTATCCATAAGCTTTTTTCCTATTTAAAACCTTATTAGCTACATGACGCATTTTGTTTCTTATTTCCTATTGTAATTTTTTTGTTGTACTGTTTCAAGTTGATTTTGTGTACATAGAAATTTTGTTTTCACAATAACTTATTGTATTCCTTATAATAATGACTCCATTTCAATATATATATATATATAAAATAACATTTATGTAAGAAAATGCACATATATGCATATGTATTTATATATCATTTTACAAATATTGGTATGTACTGTGAAAAATCTTGATTTTTACAAACAATAAAAAAATGCAAAAAAAAGAGAAAAAAACATAATGAAAATGTTTCTCTGAATCTATTATCTAGGGATTAGCTTCATGAGAACAAATGTATGATGTCTTAATTATTTTTATTATTTCATAATGAGTCTTCCTGAGCAGTTTCAGAGAAAAACTCATTGAATTCCTACAACATGCCATATCACTTTGAAAATGATTTGACAATAGCATGACTCTTAGGACATTGTGTTCTGGTTCTCTTAATTCAGTCACTCTCCCATATTCTTGAAGAAGGTACAGTGGTTAAATCAGATGGATGAATAAGAGATTTAGAATACTGGAAGTTTTTTCTCATCATTTTGGTTTAGTTGGCATAAATGTCTAGAAGGCAACAAAATTGACATTTTCCCTGAAGAATTAAACTGCAACTCTTTTTGTCACTGCCTGAGCCCATTGTGTGACCCAGAAATGGTCACTCATTAGGTGAGAGGAAAAAGATGATCCAAACATACCTATCATTTAATTCTGAATTCCAGCTTGATTCTTCTCCACTGAGATTTACTTGACTCTTATTTAGCTACTTGTACTTAAAGCTGTATATTTGGTCACCTTCTATTTTGTCAAATTCTTAATGTTCCTTCATCTGAAATATTCATCAGAGACATTACTCTTAGTGTATTAATCACTATTTAAGGTCAAGTATAAAATTCAATTTCTTCAGTATTGTTAAAGTTCTTCATCCTTCTAGTTACTATAAATTATTCTTTTGCCATTTACCCCAAACTCTTCATTTAATAGATGCCAGATCAAATAATGGAAAGAAAAAAAAAAACCATTGGTATTGAAATACTAAAAATATATAACATTTTTAGCTTTCGAACTTTTCTTTCTCTCTCCAGGGAAATAATCCCTATTATTCCTAGGTTCTGACAGTAAATGTATATTGCAACTCTTGATGCAAATGGTTCTTAGACTCTTGGTCTCTCTGTGACACACACACACATATGCATCTAAAAATGGAAACCTATATGCATATATGCACACAAGCACAGATATTTAAGCGCTATACATTATGAGTTTTCACTAGGGTAAAATTGTTACACGCTAAGGATCTCTTAATTCCTTCTTGTCTTCTTCTACTGCCACCCATAACAGGACACATGTGAAAGAAAAACAGTGCATTTTCAATATCTTCTAAATGTGTGTGTTAATAACTAGAACACAAAAGGAAGATGCTCCTTTGTTTCTGTACAGAACATGGCAATTTAGAAATATATTTTCAACTCTAAGAAACCAGTTGTGTTTCACAACAAGCATTAAATATAGGCAGATATTAAAATTAGACTTATAGAGTCAGGGGCAAGATAGTGACTGTTTAAGTGGGCACTCACCATCTCTCTTGCAAAAGATGGCTTGTTGGGGACAAGATGTAGCCTGAGTGAGCTGTTCTGGGAGCCCACAGAGCAGGAGACTTTGGGGCATTGATCTGGAGGGAGCTGGACAAGGAGATAGGTTGCTCAAGATAAAGGCATGAGATTTTAGCCCCATGGAAATCATGGACACCTAAGTCCCACCCTCAGGATAAAGATCTAGGGTGAGCATTCTCCAAGAATGGGAGGGTACTTGCAAGGGGCATAGAGAGGTTTCCTTTCAATGGGTTTGGTTGTCTGGACAACTTTGAGTTTTGGGGAGCACACCAGCCAGCTTGAAGTGGCACCAGGCTGAGGGGAGAGGCAAATCTACTGAGGCAATCTGATTTACCTAACTGCCCTGGGATACAGAAGTTTGGCCTCAGAGAGGACAGAGTCAGCCAATTTAATATTTCTGCACTGAGGACTATCAGAATTTCAACTCTCAAAAGAGTGTCAGGCAGTGGGAAGCACTTAACAAATTTTCAAGAGCTTATTTAGGTTCTCCTGAGAGGAGGGGGTGGTTTAGAAGAGGCTTGAAAAACACTTCAGTGTGGTGTATTTAGTCATCAGGGTCCCATTTGAGTTTCAAAAGGGACCTCAAACTGACCAAGAGAGAGGAGGGGGGATCTGCTATTATAGCCTGCTGAAACCAGCAGCCCTAAGAGAGAGTAAAATCTGCCTGGGAGAAATTAACTGAATAGCTTTCTGAAGATCTGGCAGACCCAGTTGGAGGGGAAGCTTAGTGGAGGAATTTCTGCCTTGAATGTATGAGGTCCCTGGTTTGATTCCTAACTCCTCTAAGAGTGGTGATCCATAGGGATATCTAACATCCAGCTGATACCAGAGGGCTGGGAAAACATAGACATTATATTTGTACCAGCTTATTTTGGGTCCCCTATTATTAAAAAAAAAAGTTACTTAAACATTTTAACTTAGTTTGCTCACTAAAACCTGCCTCAAAACCTGCAGAGAGAAGCCTGCAGGGTAATTTATTGAAGAACACAGGCATCCTGAGAGCCTCCACAAGGGCCCAAGAAGGAGCACTGTTTTTCCCTTGATTTGATTGACTGCTTCCTTGTGTGTTTGATTGGGCTTTGTTTTGGTTTTGTTGTTTTATTTCTTGTTTTTCTTTCCTTCTTCCTGCCCCCATTTCTTTTAAATTAGTTGTTGCTAGCTTGTTTCTTCTTTGCTGTGTTTCTCCTTTCTTGATTTCCCATTTTCTGTGTATACTGATTTTGTCTACCAAAGCTATCACTTTTCTTTCCTTCATCTTTCTATCTTCTGATTTCTGTTGTGGTGCTTACATTCCACTTTTTTTTTATTAGTCTTCAGCTTTACCAGTTTCTATTTCTATCTGGTCTATTCCATTTTCTTTTTTTTTTTAATTAATTTTTTTCCTTTCTGTCTTTTCTTTTCTCTTTATCTCTCTCCTCATCTCTCTGGCCTTTTAAATCTTTCTATATATTTTTCTCTATTTGGATTCCCATTTCATTATAGGTACTCCACTTTTTTATTCCTATTACTCTACACAGCTTACATGAGTTAAATATTCATTTTTCTAAGTCTTATATGGTCCCTCTTCTAAATTCTTTTATTGTTTCTATTATACATTTTCTTTTCTTATCTCTTCTGTTTTCTCTGGCTCTAATGTTTTTCCTTCAAGGGAACATAGAAAACAGCAAGGAAATAGAACAGGAAGAACAAAGTCTCAAAGAGAAAACTTAACATACATACAAAACCAGCAACTAAACAAAACTCTAGAGCACAGACAGAAGATAATCAAGTGAATAAACACATCAAGATAAATGATGACCAGAAGGCAAAAAAAATTACAAACCATACTAAGAAACAGGAAGACATGGGCCAGTCCAATGAACACCTAAAAACCAGAAAGAGATGCAGAAGATGAGACAGCTGATCAAAGCTGTCCAAACAAATATTATGGACAAACTTAATGAAGTGAAGGAAGAGATTAAGGATGGTAAGAAGACACTGGGGAACATACTGAAGAAATTGTAAACATACATAAAAAGATAATGGATATGATGGTGATGAATAGCAAAATTCAAGATATCAAAGACAATGGAATTACATAACAGCAGATATGAACAGGCAGAAGAAAGAATTAGTGATGTGGAAGGCAGTACATCTGAAATCAAACAGATAGTAGAACAGATAGATAAAAAGATAGGAAAAATCCATCAGGGACTTAGGGATGTAAATAGCAATTCAAAACACACAAACATACACATTATGAAAAGAAGGGAAAGGGAACAGAATGAGTGTTGAAGGAAATAATGGCTGAAAACTTCCCAGCCCTTTTGAGGGACACGGACATATATGTACAGGAAGCACAGCACACCACAAACAGTATACATCCTAACATGCCTACTCCAAGAAATATACTTGTCAAAATGTCCAATGGTCAAGACAAGAGAAAATAGTCAAGGCAGCAAGAAAAAAAAGAACCATCACATACAAGGAAGCTCAATAAGATTAAGTGCCGATTTCTCATTTGACACCATGGAGGCAAAAAGACAGTGGTATGACATAGTCAATGTACCCAAAGAAAAAAAATTCCATCCACAAATTCTCTTTACATCAAAGCTGTCATTCAAAAATGATGGAGAGTTCAAAATATTCACAGATAAACAGAAATTAAGAGAATATGTCAATAAGAAACCTGCCATTCAAAAAATACTAAAGGAAGTTCCACAGGTTGAAAGGAAAAAACAGGAGAGTGAGAGTTGGACAAGAGTGTAAGAAAATCTAAAATGACAAAAAGAGAAATAAAAACAATATATGACATACCTAAACCCAAAGAAAATATGCCTGATGTAAGAAATTCCTTGAAAGTAATATCACTGAATGTTAATGGATTAAACTGACTAGACAAGAGACACAGATTGGCATAATGGGTTAAGGAAATATGAACCATCTACATGTTGTCTACAAGAAACCCACCTTAGATCCATGGATTCAAGGAGGCAAAAGTGAATGGCTGGAAAACAATTTTACAAGCAAACAAAATCCAAAAAGAGTGGGAGTAGCTATCCTAATATTGGTCAAAATAGACTTTAAACACAAAACTATTGTAAGAGACAAAGATGAATACTACATATTAGTAAAAGGGGTTATCTTTCAAGAAGAAAGAACAATCATAAACATTTATGCACATAATCAGGGCACTTCAAAATACTTGAGGCAAGCTCTGGAAAGACTAAGTGGAGACATAAATGCTTCTACAATTATAGTTGGGGACTCTAATACATGATTATCACCATTAGACAGAACATCTAGACAGAGAATCAATAAAGAAACAAAGATTCTGAATAATACATTAGAGTATCTGGACCTAAAAGATATATACAGAACATTACACCCAAATATAGTGGGATATACATTCTTCTCAAGTGCACATGAATCATATTCCAAGATAAACCACATGGTAAGCCTCAGAACTACTTTCAGTGAATTCAGAATGATTGAGATTATACAAAGTAATTTCTCTGACAACAATGGAATGAAATTGGAAATCACTAAAGGCCAGAGAACCAGATTGGGCAAAAAGATATGGAAGTTAAACAACACACTCTTAGACAAACAGTGAGTCAAGGAGGAAATCTCAAAAGAAATCAGTAACTACCTTGAAATGAATGAAAATGATAACAGAACATATCAAAACCTATGGGATGCAACTAAAGCTATGCTGAGAGGGAAATTCATAGCCATAAAGGTGCATATATATATATATATATATGTAAAGAAGAAAGAGTTAAAATTGAGGTCTTAAATGCACTCCTGGAGTACTTGGAAAAATAACAACAAACTAACTCCAAAGGAAAGAGAAAGAACGAAATAACAAAGATTAGAGCAGATCTAAATGAAATAGAATATAAGAAAGCACTAGAAAAAAATAAAACCAAAAGATGGTTCTTTGAGAAGATCAATAAAATTGACAAACCTTTAGGCAGACTAACAAAGTAAAAGAGAGAACAGATGGAAATACACAAAATAAGAAGTGGGGAAGGGAGTATCACCACTGACCTCAAAGAAATAAAGACTATCATAGTAGGATATTTTGAAAAATTATATGCCTACAAGAATGATAACTTAGAGGAAATGGACAAATTCTCAGAAAATCACAAGCAGCCTACATTGATCAAAGAAGAAATTGATGAACTCAACAGTCCAATTAAAAGAAAAAAGATAGACTAAGTCATCAAAAATCTCCCAACTAAGAAGAACACAGGACAGGACGGATTCACAGGTGAATTTCTACCAAACATTCTGGAAAGACCTAACTCCAATCCTGCTTAAACTCTTCCAAAAAATAGAAGTAGAAGAACATTGCCTAACACATTCTTTGATGCCAACATTACCGTAATACCAAAGCAAAACAAAGATGCCACAAGAAAGGAAAATTGTAGACCAATCTCTCTAATGAACCAAGATGCTAAAATCCTCAACAAAGTACTTGCTGATCACATTCAACAACATATCAGATGAATTATACACCTTTACAAAGTGGTTTTCATCCTGGGTATGAAAGGATGGTTCAACATAAGAAAATCAAACAATGTACTACACCACATAAACAGATTGAAAGAAAAAATCACATGATCATCTCTATAGATGCAGAAAAAGCATTCAACAAAATACATTGCTCATTCCTGATAAAAACACTGCAAAAGATAAGAATAGAAAGAAACTTTCTGAACATGATAAAAGGTATATATGAAAAGCTGAGCCAACATCATCTTCAGTGGTGAAATCCTAAAATATTTCCCTCTAAGATTGGGAACAAGACAAGGATGCCCACTATCACCTCTCATATTTAACATTGTCTTAAGAGTACTTGCTTGAGCACTGAGGCAAGAAAAAGATATAAAATGCTTCCAAATTGGAAAGGCAAATGTAAGAATTTCACTATTTGCAGATGACATGATCCTATACATAGAAAGCCCTGAAGAAACTAAAACAAAGCTTCTAAAACTTATAAAAGAGTTCAGTAAAGTCTCAGGCTATAAGATAAATATTCAAAAATCAGGAGTATTTTTGTACACCAA
>JAQZBX010030051.1:0-26992 GCA_029593785.1 Cabassous unicinctus
TCCAACATCAAAACTGCTCCAACACTGTCCTTTGCCATGTCTTTTATCTTCGATTCCCCTACCCACCAAGGAGTGGGGCTCAACGCCCTACTGACATGGCCCAGTTAATGCCCTAATCATAACTTAATCATGCCCAGATTAGCAGACCAGTTTACAAGCATGATCTAATATCTATTTTCGGAATTAATAATTACATCAAACTGCCCAACTGCTAACTTTATGACATAGGCTCTGCTATTATCCCCATTTTACACATAAGGAAACAGAGGCATGAAAGGGATAAGTAATGTGAAAAAGGTCACACAGCTGGTGTCAGCTTTGATACTGCCGGGATTTGAATCCAGGCAGGCCGACACTAGAATATATGTACTTAATCATCATGTTATACTGACTGCGTCTTGTATACATGGGACATAAAAATTTAAAACAGCCATAATTCTACCATCAGGAGAGCGAGTGTTAATATTTTCATGTACATCCTTCCAAATTTTTTTCTATGAAAAAATGTTATGCCAATAGGATTAGTCTACATCTACACTTTTGAAACTGTTTTATTCACTTCAACAATATATCATTTTGACTTTCCATGTTTATCAATCTACACCTAAACATTTAAAGCATCATTCTTAATCACTGCATAGCCTTAATGTACTCTTCCATTTTTATTTTCCTTAGGATAAGAAAAAATTCCTTTAGTGGGAATTTGGAGAAAATGAAAAAATTTAAAGTTTAAATGCATTTTGACAAATTTTTCTCCAGGAAATTTGTACATGCTTACCATTAATATTTTGTATTTTACTCCTTATACTTGACTTTAACATGTATCCCTTTATCAGTGAAACTTAGTGTGCATCTCTTTGATTATCAGTGAGATTGAACATGCATCATTATTATAATTTTTCTTTTGTGAATTACTTTTGCATGTTTTTACCCATATTCATATCAAAGAGCTCTTTATATGCTAAAGATACTAACCTCGTGTCTTAATATTATTTTGTATTTCCTTCTAGTTTGTCATTTGTCCTTAAATTTTTCTCTTGATATTTTTAATATTAGAAGATTTAAATTTCTAAATAGCAAAAATATATCCACAAAAATATCTCCAGTCTTTTCTTTTATGGTGTCTTTATGCTTAAAAATAAAAGGTCAAAATATTGTTTCTTAACACCTGGCTTCCATGAGCTCTGGGGGTGGCTATGGGGGTGGGATATCAGAAATCACAGAAATTTTCCTTCCTATTTCCTCTGATTCTTTTGTCTTAAGCATTGATTATATGTAGTCCTTAGGTAATGGGAACATAAAGCATCAAGTTAACCGTGGTTGGAAACCATTATTATTATAAGTGTTATTTATTATATTAGTAAAGGTCTACAAATTAGAGCCCCACCTTTGATATTGGCTTTTAAACATTTGATTCCTTATTCTTTGGTCATTTGATCAACAATATCTCTGAAGTTTTAAGTATACACAATTAGAAAACTAGGGTGTAAACAAAATACATATAATTGAGATTTTTATACACAAATGCATACCATGTCTCTTTCAGTTTGGTAAACAAGGAATAGAAAACATGGGATGGAAATAAATGGGTACTTTGTAATCTCAGGGCTAAACCAGACCAAAATATATTTCCTAAAAACACAATAAATATAAGTTCTTGAAGATGTTTGCTTCCTAAGTAAACCAGATTTGTAGGCATTACAATGATGTAACCCAGGAACCGTGGCTGTGATGGTGGGATCTTTCAAGTCAGATTATAGAAGGTTTTTTTTTTTTTTTTTTTTTTTTTTCAATTTGAAAGCAGTCACTGTTTATTAACTGACCACATTACAAAAATAATCTTGGTAGAACCTTAGTTCATCCTTCTAATAAGCCTATTGGTCTGGTCTTCCCTGTTGCCAGCATCTCCCCCTTCTACAAAATGGGTTGTTTTTTCTTTATTTCACCTCTTGGAGAAGATAATTTGAAGGGCAAGAGGAAATTGTTGGCTTCTTTGAAGCCTTTCCCAACAGTATAGATCTCATGAATCAGGTCTTCCTTGCAGATGATGCCATATTTACCAAGAGATTGTGCAATCAATGAGTTATCTGTCAAGGCAATCCGCTTCTTTTTGATCTTGCCATAACCACGCTTATAGACCTGTTCATTCACTGATTTCAGGTTTGGGTACCCCTATGCAATATATGGTTCCACAATTCTTAACATGTTAATTGAGGCCTTGTTGAGCTTAACAAAGGTGCCATTGAAGATCTGGCGAAGGCAAAGAAGCTCCAACACTTTTCAGACCTTTGGGCTCACACCATTGATACCCCTGATCCTGATGACAAATGCCAATTTGGATTCCAGATACATAGAAGTTGCCAGCTTTTTTGCCGTTCTAGCCATTTGAATCTCAGTCCTGTACATCTAACTACATTCTTTGTGATAGTGCTTAGCTTTTTCATAGATAAGCTTTCTTCTTGCCTTTCGAAGCATCTTTGGGGCAAACTTCTTTCTCAAGCACTTTGTCTTCAGTTTGGCAAAATTCCTTCGCTTTTTCTTAAGGGTTTCTGGCACAGCAGGGACCTTCTTCTTCTCTTCGACACCCTCCATGGTTCCAGCCGGAAAAGAGGGGTTTTTGTTTTGACTGTACAGCTTTTAAATGTTTTCAAATTAGCTTCTTACCGACTTGAATTGTAATGCCTTTTGCATTTGACTTTTTCCTTATTTCATTTTCCAGAGTTTCAGCAAAATACTTGTATATCTTGCATTTTAACCAATTATTGTGCTGCTTAAAACATTTTCCAGGCCTGGTCTTCTCCCCAGCTGTTAGGAAAATGCTACTCCTACCTGCCTCCTCTCAGACCCAGTTACCCATGTGGTCCATGGGAGAGGAGCAACAATAATTAATTTTCTTCTCTTGGGTGTCCACTAAGCTGTACATGTATAAAAAAACTTGTAAGTTTAATACTTTGAGATGTGTGGCTGTATGTGTGTGTATGTGTGTATTTTTAAAAGCTCAAAAATGAGTTATAACCAGTTGAGGAAGAATTGCATATGCATATATTATTGTGCTGAGACTGTATAACCATTTAAGCCCATTGTATTTATGGCAGGGTAGGTCACAATTCACATTTGAAAATGTGATTTTAGATCATCAGAAAAAGATGCTTTTGATTTTCTATCAGTGTGCTTTTTTATTTAGGAAAACACAATTACCTTAGCACTATCTGAAACACTGAATAAGTAAGTGGAGAAAACTCAGCTTTCTAAGTTCTAAAAATATGCGTTGTACATGTTGACTTTCAGGTTAGCTTTTACAGGAAGTTAAGAAGTAAGAATGAGTGACTTTATTACTGTTACTATCAATAATAGATACAATTTATTGAGTATCCCTTATGTTTCAGGCACTGAGCTATTATCCACAATAACCCTATGAAATACGTGCATGAATTACCATTTTCAGCTGGACAAAGTGATGCTCAGAAATAACTTGCCCAAAGTAACAAAGCTAGAAAAGGGTAGAGCCCCGAATTGGAAATTGGTGATCTGATTCTCAAATGTATATTTTTAAAGCAGCTTTATTGAGATAAAATACTCATACAATAAACTGCTCATATTTGTGTGTGGTTTGATAAGTTTTGACATATGCGTATAACTATGAAACCATCACCACAATCAAGATAAAAGCATAAACATCACCTCCAAAAGTTTCCTTGAAAGCCTTTTAATCCCTCTCTCTAGCTCCCTCCTGCCGCCTCCTCCCCACATGCCCATCCCCAGGTAACCAATTATCTGCTTTGTACCACTATAGGTTATCTTGCATTTTCTAAAATTTTATATATCCCTAGATTCATATAGTATGTACTCTTTTCTTAATCTGGCTTTCTTCACTTAGGATAACTATTTCGAAAGCCATCTGAGTTTTTAAGTATATCAATGATTCATTCATTTTTACCGTAGATTACTATTCTATTATTTAGGTCTACTATGCTATTTTTATTCATCCACCGTTGATTGCATTTGGGTTGTTTACTGTTTGAGGCTATTAAAAATAAAACTGCTAATAATATTCATATGCAAGTCTGTGGATATGTTATGGACATAGACTTGCACCTCTCTAGTGTAAATACCTGGGACTGAAATGGCTAGATAATATGAGGGGGGAGTGCTTGTTTAATGTTTTAAGATACCGCGCCAAACTGTTTTTCAAAGTGGTTATGCAATTCACATTCCCACCTGCAGGCTTTGATAGAGTTTCTGTTGCTCTACTTCCTCATCCACACTTGTTATGGTCAGTCTTTTTAATTTTAGCCATTCTAATATGTGAGCAGAGATAACTCATTGTGGTTTAAATTTTCATTTCTCTAACAACTAAGATGTTCAGCATATTTTCGTATACTGATTTACCATCTGTGTGTCTTCTTTGGTAAAGTGTTCAGATCTTTTGCTCATTAAAATTTCTTTTGTTATTGAATTTCAAGGGTTCATTATATATTTTAGATACTATTCTTTTATCAGACATGTGACTTGAAAATATTTTCTTGCAGTCTGTGGTTTGCTTTTCATTTTCTTAACTGTTTTTTTTTTTTTTTTTTTTTAAAAGCAGACATTTTAAATTTCAATAAAGTTCAATTTATTGATTTGTTCTTTACTTGGATTATGCTTTTGGTGTCACAAAGATTTTTCTTCTGTGCCATCTCTTAGAAGTTTTATAGTTTCAGGATTTATATTTAGGTCCATGATCCATTTTGAATTGATTTTTGTATATGGTCTGAGGTATGGATTGCAGCTCAATTTTTTTTTGCCATATGGATATCCAGTAGTCTTAGCCTCATTTATTGAAAAGGCTTTCAGGAAACACTTTCTGCACTGATTTGCTATTCTACCTTTGTCAAAAATCAGTTTTCCATTTATGTGTAGGTTTGTTTCAAGACTCTGCTCTGTTCCATAGATATGTTTGTCTGTCTTAATGATACCACCACACTGTCTTGGATTATTAAAGTTTTATAATAAGACTTGAAATCAGGTTGCTTTAGTCCTTATCCTTGTTTTTTAAAGATATTTTAGGTCCTTTATTATATCTATGTGAATTTACAACAGTTTGCCAATTTCTACAAAACAAACAAACAAACAAAAAAACTGTGGGAATTCCATTAGACTTGCTATCTTAATGACATCGAGTCTTCTGACGCATAAACACAATATCTCTCTCCATATTTTTGTTTTTCTTTAATTTCCCTCAGCAATGTTTTGTAATTTTCATTACACAGGTCTTGTCAGTGCCTTTTCAGATTTAGTTCAAAGTATTTCCTATTTTTTATTTTATTATACCTGATATTATTTTTTAAATTTCAACTTAAGTTTGCTCATTTATAGTGTATAGAAAATATAGTGGATTTTTGTAGAATGATCTTATATCCTGAAAGCTTCTAAACTCATTAATTGAGGTAGTTTTTTGGTAGATTCCATCGGATCCTCTACCTAAAGTCATGTATTTACATAAAAATGACTTTACTTCTTCCTTTTCAATATGTTTGCCTTTATTTCTTCTTCTTGCCTTAGTACGCTGGCTACAACCTCCAGAACACTGTTGAATAGAAGTAATGAGAGAGGAATCCTTGTCTTGTTCTGGATCTTAGGAGGAAAGCATTCTTTTACAATTCAGTATGATGTTAATCAGGAGGAAATGGCAAGCTTTTTTCTTTGAAGAGCAAAATAGTAAATTTTTGGCTTTGTGAGTTAGTTGATCTCTTTTGCAACTACTCAACTCTGCTATTGTAGTGAAAAATGAGCCATAGAGAGTATATGAGTGAATAGATCTGCCTGGATTTGGCTGTGGCAGGCTGGTTTTAGCCCACAGGCCATAGTTTGTGGAACTCTGAAGTTAGCTGTAGGTTTTTAGTAGAGGCTTTTTATCTGTTTGAGGACAATACTTTCTATTCCTGGTTTGCTGAGAATTTTTATGAAGAGTAGATAGTGGAACTTTTCAGATATTTCTTTTTTTGTCTATAGAGGTGGCCTATCTTTTTTTACTTTTTATATGGTGAATTACATTGATTAATTTTCACATGTTAAACAGTTTTATCAGTATTGCTTCATGTATTTGGATGCTCTGTTACTGGGTACATAAACCTTTAGGATTATTATAACCTTTTGATGACTTGACCCCTTTATCATTACGAAATAACTTTTCTATATCACTCATAGTATTCTTTGCTCTGAAATTTTGTCTCATGTTGTTGTGGCTGTCGCGATGAAAAACCCAAACTGGCACTCGGAGAGAGCGGAGGAACCAGGCTTTATTACGCGCGCAGGCCCAGAGGAAAGTTCGGTTTCTAAATTCTGGGCCCCCAGCCCCAGTTTTCTGGGGTTTTTATTGGGATCTACAGGCTCCCGTTCATTGGCTAGTGAGTTGGCGGGCGGAATTTTCCATTACCTTAGGCAACTAGGCAAGCGTGGTAACAGAAGCAGAATTTGCAGTTTATGAAATCAAGCGGACAGGGTTCCAGTGCAGGTTCCAGTTCTAAGGCGGGAGATTCTTGTCAGGAAAAGGGGGAGGGGGAGGGCTGCAGTGACTTTTCCTTATCAATGTTAATATCGTCATTACAGTGTTCTTTTGATTGGTGTTTGCATGGTGTAATTTTATTTTTAACCTATTTTTGTCTTTGTATTTAAAGTTCATTTCTGTAAGCAGCACATAATTAGGTCTTGCTTTTTAAAACAATCTGAAAGTCTCTGACTTTTAATTCGGTTTTATAATTAGTATAATTATCCAGTATGGTTAGGTGTAAGTCGATCATATTGGCATTAATTTCCTATTCATCCTATCTCTTCTCTATTTCTTTTTTCCTATTTTTCTGATTTATTTTGGCTTGAATAATTTTTATGATTCCATTTTCTCTCTCTTCTGGTTTATTAGCATTTTTGTTTAATTTGTTCTTTTAGTGTTTGCTTTAGGGTTTATGGTATATATCCTTAATAGTCTACCTTCAAGCAATATTATTCCATTTCACAAAAAGTATAAGAACCTTACAATAGTATCCATTTTCCTTTCCTGGCCTTTATGCTTTTGTCATATAATTTACCAACATTTCCATTATAAATATCATGCTACATTATTTTTGTTTAGTCAATTATATTTTAAAGAAATTTAAATAATAAGAAAAAAATATACTCATGTAGCTACCATTTCCAGCACGCTTCTTTCCTTTGTGTAGATACATTGTTCCATCTGTTATCATTTTACATTTGTCTGGAAAAGTTCCTTTAAGATTTATTGCAGTGAGGGCCTACAAACGATGAATTCTTCCATCTTTTTATTCTGAAAAGTCTTTATTTTGCTTTCATTTTTGAAAGATATTTTTGCTTGATATAGAATTCTAGCTTGACAGTTTTTTCCTCCAGTACTTTATAAAGTGTTGCTCCACTCTCTACTCACTTGTATTTTTTTCCAGTGAGAAATCTGTTATCTTTTTCTTTGTTCTTGTGTTTATAATGAATCTTTTTGTCCTTGCTATCTTTAAGATTTTCTCTTTTCCACTGAGTTTTAACAATTTGATTATACTGTGCCTTGGTTTAGTTTTATTCATATTGCTTGTGCTTAGAGTTATTTGAGGTTTTTCATTATATGGGCTATAGATATTTTTTTCACATTTGGAAAAAATTTAGCCCTTATATCAGCATTTTTTTCTATTCCCACCCCTCTCCTTTGGGAACTTCAATTACACTATTTGAAATTGTCCCCCAACTCTAAAATCCCTTTTTCTCTGTGTATTTCATTTTGGGTAGTTTCTACTGCTATGTCTTCAAGTTCACTAATCTTTTCTTCTGAATAGTATAATTTGTTAATCCCACTCAGTGTGTCTTTCATCTCAGATATTGTAGTTTTTATCTTTTGAAGCTTGATTTATTTTTATATTTTCCACGATTCTACTTAAACTTCATACGTAATATCCCTGTCTGCTAATTTTAACTTTTGTGTCAGTTTTGGGTTGATTTCCATTGATTGATTATTCTCCTCAACATTGGTTATATTTTCCTGCAGTTTTTTATAGGATCCTAGATATGTGAATTTTGACTTATTGAGTGCTGGATATTTTTGTTCTGGATGGAGTCAAGTTACTTAGAAACAGTTTGACCCTTTGGTGTCTTGTGGTTCTTTCTACAGTTTCAGATAGCATCTTCACACATATGGGCTGATCAGTACTCAGCTGTATGCTCAGGTGGGATTCTTTGGCATTTTCTCTTTGTGCAGTTCTCATTTCTTAGATTCTACAAATTGTAGCTATTTGATTCTGGAATCTCAGCTCTGTCTCCTAATTCAGGGAGTCCGCTGGGTTCTACCTGGGATACCCATCTTGCACTGAGGTCTGGAATCTTTCTCAAGGTAGTAAGCTGTGGAAATAGTAGGGTCCCCCAAAAGTTTCCCATGTCTCAGGTACCACTCTTCACTGCCTATTCTTCATCGTCTGATGTCCAGTGTTTCAAAAACCATTGTTTTCATATATTTTGCCTGTTTTTTGGATGTTTCTGGTGGGAGGGTAAATCTGGTCCCTGACACTTCATTTTGATCAGAAGCAGAAATCCCCCATATTTTCCCCCATAACTGTACAGTGTACTGCATATTGGTTAAGAGTCTAGTCATCATTATCTAACTTGGAGGACTCTCCAGCCATGATAAGTATAGAACATTTATAATATCAAAACAATTTTGAATCTCTCACTTGAACCTTTAATATCTGTTGGCTTTTACATGATATAAAAACTTCTACAAATTCATTAATACTTTTAAATAAACTTACTCTTGATAGAACATGGTAACACCTATAGGCATTGAAAAGAACCAAAGTATATGTCATGTTATATAGCCATGCTATTCTTTCAGTCAGCAGTGCTTAGTATACTTATGAATTCAAGGACTCCATTGTAGTAATGTCTCATCTCCCCCACATGTTCTTAGACTCTAGGGTAGGAATCAATGGCCTACAGTATTTTTATGTGGCACATTAATTAGAGGTGTCCTTCAGTTCAAGGTCAGTTAAATACTGTTTCCTATGTTTCATGAATTTGGTGACCTACATAATAGTTTTGTGGTTTAATTATATGAACACTATTGTGCGGACCAAGGAGGGCCTGACAGGGGCACTTACACCCAAATATAGTTCCTCAGAGACTTGACCTTGAGTTTCATTGTGTACCTAAGAAAGTCATGTGTGGAAAGGATCCTTAATGGGATGTTCCTGACTCAGAAATCTTGGTGAACACTGAAGATCAAGCCTAAAAATGGAGGCTTATCAACCAATTTAGAGAGCAGGAGCTATGGTGGAAACTGGAAACAGTCAAGAGGTGGGAGTCAGGTGGACATAGAATAAAATACCTTTAGGTTGGAAGCTAAACTAATGGATTAGGGACTTGGACCATTGACCTAAATGACACTAGAATATCCCTAACTACCATTTTTTATGTCTGTCATGTTGTACTTAGGTGGGACAGATTTGAATAGCCATAGGGTTGTGGCAGGCACCCAGAAAGGAGTGTTTACAGTAATGTGCATTGAAGGAATATTGGAAAACAAGGCCAAAAACTATTTTTGAATTGATATCAGAAGATTTCTACTATTTATTTCTACCATTTATTTTGAAAGATTTTCTGAAATCTTTTATTCTGTATTTTCATATTATACTGGCTTTTATTCTTTGTGATATTCTTTAGAGGGAAGGTCTCAAAGAAATATTAGATCTGACTTTTCATTCAACCAGTATTTTTTGAGCACTTGTTCTGTGCAGGTACTGTTTAAGGTATTGTGAGTATAAAAGCAAAAAAAAAAAAAAAAAAAAATCGATGACTTCTATTTTGGTAGAATAAGATATTAAATAAGTAAAATATAAAGAATGGCAGGTTGTGATCAGTGCTATGGAGAAAAGGTGGTTTGGGACTGGTGATGGTGGTGGTGGCATTGGTGTTTGTGTGCAAACACAAATTTTATTTGTCTTTGTTCAGGGGAACGATTGTAGCTCAGTGGTTGAGTGACTGCTTTGTATATACAAGGACCAGGGTTCAATTCCTCGTACTTCCTAAAAAAAAAAAAAACCAGTATGGTCAGGAAAGGCAAAGGCCAGAAGTTGGTGCCTCTTGTTTCTCTCATTAACTATTTTGATTATTCATCCCCTTTTAAATCCCTATGATACTTAAAAAATAACAATGAAGGCCTTTTTCAAAACATAATTCTTTTCAGTGGCCTCCTTTATTTATACTCCTGGTCCCAGCTAAGAGAATGAATAATAAAAGACTGATATGATTTACGATATTCTAAAGCCAGTGGGCTGAGGCTTTGTTAGACACAAAGTAGAGCTAGGAGGCTGAGGCGAGCTTACACCTGATGGTGACATAGCTGAGTTCTACCGCTAAGACCTCTCTGGATTCTAATCAGCTATTTTAGTGAAGAATAGGTCGCTTGTGGGATTCCAAATTCTGTACTCACTAATTTAGTCATGGTGCATGCGCTTGAATATCATAAAAATAAGATAAATCTTGGAAGCCATGGGCCTTGCTTGCATAAAAGATAATCATAGAAAATGAGTGGGGAGGAGGTGCGAAAGAGAGACCGCTACCACTGAAATGTTGGGGCTCTTCATCCTCGTCTGACCATAGGACATCCTAGCTGGAGAGTGGCAGAGCCAGAATTCAGACCTGAGTTGGCTCTCTCCGTAGATTAAGCACTTTGCCCCATGGTGCCTTTTTCCTGACTGTGTTTGGTGGCTCCCAGCACCTCAGTGTTTTCCTCTTCTTTATCTTTTTAGTCATTAATTTATCGCATTGCCAGTGTCAGTCATGTCTGTTTTCTCTCTCATACCCCACTTATCCCTTTATGGGATTATGTTTTTGTTTCTTGCTGTTCTTTGAGTGAAAGGAACATATTCCAACCTTCAGCTCTTATCCTCCTAAGCACAATGGCCCTAATCCATTTTGTACTACCCACACCAACAACTACGTGATGGTCCTGGCGATGGAGCCCACCTTGGACACAGGCCCTCTAACCAAGGCTGCTCCTCCACTCGTGGTGTCTGAAAGGTCTATGTCTCAAGCCATGTTTTATTTCCCCCATAAACATCCAGTGCTGTAGAAACATTCCTTTTCTTTTACCCTTACATCCTCCATTCCTCTGAAATATATAGCGTTGCAGAGGATTTTGTATTTTAAGATGAAGGAGACAATTTTTCCAAATTGATTGGCCAATGCTCAGAATGATAATTCTTCTGAAGAACATTGTTCCTATGACGTGAAACTGTTTCACCAAATTAATGTGCCAGGAGAACAAGAGGAAAGTCATTTCAGGCAAAGAAGTAGAAATCAATTGCCTATAAAATTTTTTAAAAATTTCTTTTTTAGGTGATTTTGTTCCCAGATGAAATAAATGGAACTGGTGTACCTTTTCTTGCTTGATTGGCTTCAGTCAGAACCAGTGGGAATAAGAAAGGGACAATAAGCTTATTATTGATCTGCAAAGAGGAAATGTCACTAAAGAAAAACAGTAAGGACATTTTAAAGAAGTAACTTTTGAAAAAGTTTTTTTCATGGCTATTTTAAGCTATTTCCTATTGTTCAAGAAAATTCTGATTTAAGCGCGGCTTGAATATTTCAGTGTGTCTTCAGGTACCAATTGAATTTGTGCAAAAGCTCTTTAAAATGACCATATTCAGTGAATTATATAATGTATCGGAGCAGGATACCAGGTCAGCAATAGACTAGAAGCACTTCCCTAAACTCCAACTCTGGGCTTAGTGTTATAGCGTCTATTCTGAGTTATGCTTTTCAAACACACCAGCCAGTTCATTGTGACTACTTACCAGTGTGATTAGAGGAAGCTTTTCTTTTATACTTACATGAAGAGGCAGATGAGAGGAAGTGGAAAGAATACCATCAGAATTCTGGATCTGGCACCCAGTGTTTGTGAGGCTTGAGCAGTTTCTCAGAATCTTATCTTCCTTGTTCAATTGTGATGATAAAATGTGGTGATGTGAGTGGGGATTTGTGGACACTTGATAAAAAGGCACCATGCATCGAGTAGTGGGGAGAGCTCATGAACTAAGGATTTTGATGGATCTAATCTAATAATATGCACCTGAAGTTCAATGTTTTAAAAGTGCTATATAAACTCTACTATGGATCAGTAAGGCATTGGTAATAGTGATAGGTTGTAGGATATGCACTTTGACACCAGGGCAGCCACATGTCATACATGTTCCTGCTCCATAGGAGCCAGCACCATGATGAACACATAATAGGTGTCATATAAAGAATTGTTGATGAATGGAAATCAGAAGAGACCTTATTTTTCTCTTACCAACAACCATCTAGCATTCTCAACAAATGGCTCTTTGGCTATATTGAGGAGTATGTTCTATTCTCAATAATTTGTTATTAAGGAAAATATACAAAACGTAGGAATTTGGGCTCTTTCCCGTGGCATAGGATAGAAAACCCATTCTAAACTGGTGTAAGAAAAGATAACTTAATAACCAACGAATTTGAGAATCTGCGGGTCGATTGGACTTAGGTGGGGCTTGATCCAGAGGCTCAGATGAAAGCACCTGGGCCCACTGTCTCTCTCCATCTTCCCACATTTCTGCTCTGTGTGGGCTCCATTCTCTGCCAAGTTCACCTGTAACAGCTTGGTCTCACCTCCCCCCAAGTTTGGGTCCAGGAGAAAAGAAAAACTGTCCCTAGTAACTCCGGCCCAGATCCCAGGACTCACTCAGACTGGAGCTGTCCTTCCCCAGTTCCTGTGCATGTGTTTGTGGGGGTGGGTTTGGTGTGACACTAAACAGGTCTGGGTCAGGCATTCCCCCTGGGAGCTGAGAGTGGGGCTCTCTCAAAGCAGGTGATCTGAGAATAGGGGAGGAAATGAGTGTTCTATTGCCAGAAGAACGGGGTGGACACCAGGTGGCCCATATACAGTCAGACAGTCCCTTGATTGTCTTTTCCATCCCTTTGTAGCTCGCTCTTCCTAAGTAAAGTTCAGAGAAGGAATATTTTCTTTATTGAGATGATGAGAGTTCTGAAGAGTCTGTTTGGTTAAATTATCCCTGTCTGGTTTCAAGTGTCTTGAAGGTCATTTTGTATTCACAGGCAGTAAAACAACAGGAGTCTTTCCCCAAATGTCTAGACGGCACTCAAGGGTCTGACAGGATCTATCTAGGAATCCCGGGATTTTGTGCATGATGTTGAATTCAAGTTCCTGATGATCATTCTTAGCTGTGACTTTCTGGCAAATTGATCAATATGATTGTTCCACATAACTCCTCATAAGTAGGACCAGAGCGACCAGATTGAATTCTGTGCGAGGAGCAATCTGTGCATGGATGCCCCTTTCCTGGAAAGGCCTTCCTGAGTTTTCATAACATGTATCTTAAATTAGCTTTTCGTTTTCTTTTCTGTCTTCTCTAACAATCAACCCCATGAGTAAAAATGTTTGTATCTTGCTTCTTTCGGTAGCCACGGCATCTAAAACAGTATGGGGCACATAAGTAGGCACTCAGTAATCCTTTATTAGGTCATGAATGCATTTGTGAGGTCTGCCCCCGTGGGAACAACTGTGCTTTATAAATGAAGTTAGACTGAGTGATTACAATACTAAATCCAACCATAGCTGTGTTGTTATAATGGGTGGGCCATGCAGTGTCATGAAATTATTAACTCCCAAAGTTTGTTGCTTTATCCAAAAGACATATTTGCTTTGGGCAATTTATGAGTCTGGCTTCCATGATGGATGGGGCTTACATTTAAATGTAATAAGTATTTTCCTATGGAGTGCTTTATCTTGAACCACACAGTTGCATCTGAGGACAAACATGACTGCACTATGTGGAAATGGAACGAGGGCTGTTATTAATGTACTCTTGCAGCTCACAATGTTACAGTCTCCTTGGCAGACATATTGAAGTGGTTGCTCCATGCACAGGATTTTTCCAGAGTGCCTACAAATGAGGTAGAGTTTGCACTGTCAGTTCCTCGGTGCCCCTTCCCACACCTCCAAAGCCATGAGAAAGAGAACTGGTTCCAGTGACTGAACTTGTTAAAGGGGATCTGCATTCCCCTGTTTTAGAGAGAACCTGCTGATTATGGCTCTGAGCAGGTCTGTGGCAAGCTGGGTTCCTTGATGAATTGGATCCATTTGGTCACTATAAAGGCTTAAACTTTGCAGACACGAAGTTGAATGAACATCAGGAGAAGCTGCAGGGTTGATGGTTTAGCTCATTAGAGGACCTCAGAGCACAAGTTAGCTTTATTTATAGGTATTGCTTTTATGGTGAGCTATCTAAAAAGACATCAATAAAATGAAAAGAAACAATTTCAATGTGCAGAATATTGCTTGCAGTTATTACTCTGTGAGTCTAAGATATTAAAAATTTTTCATTCCAATTGAACATTTTTAACAAACATGTGTGAGCACTTTCCAAATACTAAGCATTGAGGGTACACAGTTGAATCAGATATTGCCTGTTGTGGTTTCAGAAAACACCCAATCTAGAAGAGAGAGAGCTGTACACAGCAGATTTTGTATCTATGATAAATAGTACCTTAGAAGTCTGTGCAAAGTTCAGTGGGAGGTGGCAAATAATTATTCTTGGGATGGGAATGGTGTGTGTGTGGTGTTTCTGTTTCAGTTATGGCCTTGTAGCTCTAATAACAGGAACAACAAACACAGCAACTTATATTTATTGAGTGTTTTTTATGCCAGGCATTGTTCTAATTACTTTACACATATTATCTCATTTAAGTGTTGTAGCAGGCCCCATGGGGTAGGTAGGTCTCTGGATCATCCCTGTTTTTCAAATGAGGGAACTGAAGCCCACAGAGGATCAGTAACTTGCCCAAGATCATGTGGAGGAGCCTGCGTTGATGTCAGCAGCTGCTGCCCAGCACCACCTGCCTCCTACCTCCCCGTGCAGGTGGGAGGACTCTCTTGGAAGTGCTCTCTGTGGGTCTTAAAGAGCTCTTTTCTTCCCTTACAGGTTACTCTCTTCCAAGTGCCTGTTTGGAATCCATGATGCCTTCATTAGTATCAGGAAAAACCTCACTACCTATGGGTACAATGGATTGGTAGTTTGGGGCCCGTTTTAGAAAACTCACTTCTAAGTAGTCCCAGCTGTGGTTCTCATTGGGGTCTCAGTTTCAGCCTCTGGCATTGAGTCAGGTCTGGTGTGCTGTAAAGTGCCTGCTGCTACCTGGGAGCCTCAGAGACCCAGATTTCGTTCCAGCTCCTTCCCCACCTTCTTGACTTTCTCATGTGACCTCAGATTCCTCATCTGCAAAATGGAGATAAGGATGCCTGTGCTCCCTCACCCATGGGGTCACTGGCGATCTGTCACACTCCCGTTTCCGTGTGCTCCGCCAGGCGCCGTGATCGCCTCCGTGTGGGAGGCCGCTGTGGTGAGTCCAAAGGCCAGGGCGGACAGGAGCAGTCTTCACGCAGCTCACGGCCTCATTAGAGAGATCCGATGTACAAAAATAACCACCACACACTGTGATAGCACCAGTTATAATAGTAGCAGCAATGGCGGCTGCTGTTTACCAACAACTCTCTATGTACCATGAAGACATACTTTTATTTAGACGTTAGAATCAACTTCCGACACAGGATTTCTTGTTTATTTTTTTAAACTCACTTGATAAAAAAAAAAAATTAAAGCAGTACCTATGTAAGGTATAAGATTAAGAGATACAAAAGCATATTAAGTGAAATTTACGTGTCCGTTCCACTGTGGCTTTGTCAGTTCTACTCTCCAGAGAAATTCACTGTAAACGTTTTCTTTCGTAGCCTTCAAGAGTTTGTATTCACACAGTGGATTCTTTTACACAAATGTGATCATGTAATGTAAAATTCTACACCTTGCTTTTTCACTTAGGGTGTATGTGCTCTCTCTTTCTCTTCGTGCACACACGTATAGAGAGAGATCAATCTCTGCCTCATTATTTTTGATAGGTGATTAGTACTCTCTTCCCCTATTGTGGATTGCATTGAGATAGCTTTTATAGTCCATATTTGCATATGAAAAGATCGAGGCTCAGAGAAGTCAAGTGAATTGCTCAAGTTCATACAACCAAGAATTAGCAAGCTGAGCTTCAGCCTGATGGTTGCCTGGTTCTGAAGGTAACACCCCTCACCACTATCTTAAACTGGTGACAAGGGCTCTCAGACAATCAGATGAATACAAAAATCATGTCATATGAAAGTGTTCTGTAAAATTAAAGAGGGTGTCATTTAAATATAATACAGTGATATAACCCAGGCTGGTCCCAGGCCAGGGTATTCAGTACGCCCTCGCTTTTTTCACTCACCCTGTACTCCAATTCCTAACCCCAGTACCCTCAGGCTATATGTCCACCATGCTTCCGTCCATTCTCACCCATCCTTTGAAGCCTCATTGTGGTTTGGACCATGATCCTGCCATTTTCCTCAAGATGTAGCTGCCCTAGGTTTGTTCTCTTGGGGTTCCCTCAGAAAAAGAGGAGAAGCCATTTATGCTAATGGGAAAGTGTCATAGCTTAATTTACTTCTAGGTGGCTTATTTGCATCTCTCCAGGGGCCTTTCAGAAATAATACGTTCATTAAAAAAAAGTGATTCAAAACTTGGAGATTTTAGGCAAGGTGCTCACTAGCCCTTTATGACTTCTAGAAGCTGGATGGGTGAGTGGCTACCTGCTATATTTCCCATTGTTTCTGTGTGTGGAGTTCACGGCCCCTTAACTGTGGCCCCAACCTGTCCTTTTCCCTATTTGCATGCAAAGAAATGCACTGTGTAATGACTGATGTGTGCTAAAGAGTAAGGAAGCCTAAGAGCTCAGGGGCCTGAGCTGGGGCGTGGGTGGAGCAATGCGAAGAAGCTGGGACAAGAAAAATTACTGGGAAGTGAGCTGCCTCCTCAAAGGCATTTGGGGGCTGCATCTCAAGAGGTCTTGGCAGTTACCGCGGCCATCAAGGTCCAGAGTAGAGAATCAGGTGTAGCAAGTGGGTGGCAGAAGTTCCGGCAAGGCAGGTCTTGTTTGAAGAGCCTCAGTGATCTCTCCCCCTAGAATGTCAACACCGTGAGGACAAGGGCCTTATCCGTCTTGTTCACTGGCGTATTCCTACTGCCCGAATAGTGTCTGACACATAGCAGGAACTCAAAAACTATTTGTTGAATGAATGATAAATGAATCAGTTCATCCCTAGAAAAACGCAGCTGTGGCAGGGCTCAGGGAACAGGAGATGGTCCCCCAGAGAAGAGGCTGATAAGAACTAGGCGGGTCTTAGAGCTCCAGCTAAGGGGCTTCAGGAAAGGGCTCTGGTTCCCAGGTAGCCCTGGCATCCCAGGTAAGAGTGTGGAGGCTGGAACTGGCTGTGTGTGCAGGGGGTGGGGGGAAGAGAGCCTCACTGGGCACGTGCATCCCAGGGCTCACTGGGGCACCTGCTCTGGGGTGACAGCACTGACTCCCATGCCTCTAGCTGGTGTCTGAGGCTGAAAAAGGGGATGTGCTGGTCAGGATTGGCTTGGAACTGGGTGGAGCAAAAACAGCTGATGAGGGTGATCTGACAAGAGAAGGACTGCCGTCTTTGGGTCCCTGGCCTTCCAAACTACTTTCTTGGCTCTTCTGTGCTTTTTTGCCTTTCTATATTTCTACCCTTCCCACCCCTACCACACCCCCATCACGCTTTCCTGGTAAAATCTTACTCTTCCTTCAAAATCTTCCCCTAATAACGTCATGGCTCCTTCTTTGCAGCATGGGAAATTCAACAGTGATAAGAGCTAATTTGTCTTGAGCTCTCACTACATGCCAGTCACCCCATTCTAAGCTCTTTAATTTACTCATCAGATCCTCCCAATAACCCTGAAAGAGAATGTTGTCATTCCCATTTTACAGATGAGGATGCCCGCAGCACAGAAAGGTCACATGGTCAGTGTTTCAAATGATGGTTTGATTGCTCATAATAACCATAATTGCTGTCACTTAATTCCCACAGTGACCATGGGGTAGGTGTGGTTGTCTCCATTTAAAAGATGAGGAAATGGGAGCTCAGAGGGGGTAAGGAATGTGGAAAAATCATGCAAAGGTAAGTGACAGAAATGGGTTTTCAATCCACATTTCATGTTCTTTCCTTTCTCACTTGCTGCATCTGCACAGACACCTTTTGTCCTAGAGTTGCTTGTGCACAATCTCCACACCCACTGCTGGGGCCCCTTTTTCTCTCCCAACAACACAAATGCCCAGCGCTGTGTCTGGCATATGAAAGACATTTGGAGAAAATTGCTGCATGATCATTCTCTCTCATGCCTGCTCTGTGTGTGAGGATTCCTTAAACTCAAAGGCATGTCTCACTGCAATTGCTTCGAAACGATGTATGGAAAAGTATGAAAGCATTTGATGTCTTGATGTTGACATCTCGTCTTGAGTTCATCTGTGTTCTTACCTGACGGTATAGGGATGTCTTGTGCTCTACAATTTAATAATTTATCAAAGCCACATGGGGCTTGTCCTGAAGCTGGGGTGTGAAGCAGCTGCAGGGTTGGAGATCTGGGGGATCCCAGGCATTGCTGGTGCTTCTTCCAGGCCCTGGTGGGCCTTACTGTGCATGGCTTACATAGCCCCTCCTCCACCCTGGCTGAGGGAACCTGAGAGAGGTGTTTGGGTCGAGTTGTAATAGAGCCTATCAGTTGTGTGCACTCGTTTTCTTAAGTGTAATTTGAGCATGTTGAATATAAGGTGTGCCCCTGTGAGGAGCATGTTTGCGTGTTAACACTTCTGCCTTTTTTATTCTAAGCCCTTTATTTCCATAACACTGTATCTTAAAGATTATGCTTAGGTCTGAGAATGTAAGGGAAGCAGGGGTAGTCTGTAAGTGCTAGGTGGGCTGGGCCTGTGTTTGATGCACTCTGCACCCCAGTGCCTAGCACAGTGCCTGACACACACTAAATAATCCATAAGGATGGAATGAATAAATGGGGATCTTTTTAGGGAGGTGAGAAAGGTTCTGGACCAGAAAGCGTTTCTGAAAACACACCAAGTGTAATAGTTCTTCTGTAACTGACCTCCAACATTTCGTTAATGTTTCAAAACTTGCAAATGATTCCTGATGTTTCTGACAGCACAGCCATTAGAAGGTGGCACAGTAACCTTGGCTGTGACCTTCTTGGTTGCAGTGGCTTTTGCACAAAGAGTTGCTAAAATTAAACTGTGGCTCTGGTTTAATGCTATCGACCTGCTTTCATCATTCCAGAAAATGTGAAAATATTGGAAAATTTGCCAGGGGCTGGAATTTGGCTGTGGAAATGAATTTCAGTTAATTCCTCCTTTAGCTAAAGGACTTCTAGTATTAGAATCTGGGTGCATTAACCAAATTGTTAATTATGCGCAAAGCAACATGTATAGTGACTAAACTACCGTAATTTTGCTAACGGTCATTTTCTGCTTCAGTGCTTCTAGCGATATTATGGACCATATACACGATTGTGTAGCATTGTTCAATTTAATTTAATGGTTCTTTTATGGATTACTAGTATAAACTTACAGTTGTACCTAGATGTGTGCAAGCATAGTTGATGATAGTAATTCAGTGTGTTACCTTTGTTTTCCTGTTGCTGGAACTAATTGAAATAATATATATGCAAAGGCCTACCACAGAGACAGGCATATGGTAAAGGATGGATATTTTATCTTCCATCAAATAATGTCTACATCCCCTTTTCCATCTGGTGGGAGGGATATTAAAACTCACATTTGTTCTAGTAGTCAAATAGAAGCATCCTGGAGGTTTTCAATTAGGTGACATTTTTCCTTAAATGTTCCAAACTCAAGTTATTGCTCCAGTGCTGTATGGTACAGAGTTCTGGAATCTCAGTTCATTCTTCTCTGAACATTTCAGAAGTTCACTGTATCTTTAAGACAGCCAGACCTCTGTGTGGAGGTGGGATGGTCTACGAACTGGGTAAGACAGCCAAAGAGATGTTAATGCCACATCATGATCTTTGATCAGCAGCACAGAACGTCTCTCTTTTAGGTACTCACCAGACAGCTGAGTCTTGACACTTCATGTGGCAACTCCCTGATTGTGGTAGAGACCATTGTCAATCTTAGAGACAGGCCAGCCGCCGTTCTTCCAGGTTCTCCAAGCTTTGTTTTTGCACGGGTTAGCAAATTATCTGGACCCTTGTAGTATCTCTTCTCTCATTGGAAATGCTGTCAAGGGCATTATGGCTCTGATTTTTATTCTGTCCACACAAAGACCTAAATGTGTAACCGTTTTGAGTAGGGGGAAAGGATGGGAGATGGAACCAACGTTTCTTGGGCATCTACTTGCCAGGTCCTGTGCTTTACCTGTGTCACCTCACTTAATCCTAATGAGAACCTTAAGAGGTCAGTACCATCACTTCCATTTTGGAAATGAAGAAGAAGTTTGGTGTGCTTTAGTAACTTGCTTAATGTGGTACTTACTAAATTGAATCCAAGTTTGTCTACTGCAAAGCCCATATCCAAAACCTCTGTGCTATGTTTCTTCGTGAAACGCTATTTGTTATTTATTTATTTATTTTAGATTATGAGGGCTATGTCACCTCTCATGATTCTCTTTCTGCTTGACTGGAGAGCCAGATTGAGTGCTCAATTGCGTTAATTCTTGTCTCTGATTTCTGGTACTATTGTTGCCTTCTTTCTCCCTCGAATTTCTTATCACTCTCTTTACTCTCATTTTAACAGTCTCTTAAGCTTTCAGTGTTTACTTAAAGTAAGGTATGAATTGTAAAATCGTCATAGCGTTTTTCACAGTTCAACACCTTTCCCCATATTGGACATTAGCTTGAAAATGTATAGCAATAGAGAGATACTGGATCCATTTAAGCAATAGTTTTTATGTCCTTTCCTCCCACTCACATGCATGCATATGAGTGCACACGTGTGCCCATGCACAGACAGCGATAGGATGTACCCTTTAAGTCCTCTGGCCAATGGCTTGCATTTGTTTGACCCTATTATCATAGACCTGGTTCTCGAATCACCTGCTCTGACTGACCACACGTTGTAATTAAAGCTCATTCATTCAAAAGACACTTTCCCTCTTGTTCCTCTAACTCCCCCAAAGAAAAGCTGTTATCAGAGGGGTGTTTCCTGGTAGTTTGAAAACTTTACAATAGATCAATGACCTTGAAAATTGGTTTTGGAAAACATCTTGGGTGATCTTTTTTAAGTCTTTCAGGCCTATAAATTTGATTCTATGTCATGTCTGAGACTAGAGCAGGGCACGGGCAGGGTGGAAAAACTATTTTCCTCCCATACAGGGACAACAAGCCCATATAGTAATCATGATGGCTCTTTGTTGTATGCTCCTTCAGCTTCTACTGTAATGGGAGGCATTTTATGTGCCAGGCTTTCCCTCCCCCACTTGGGTTTCACACCCAGTGGATGCATGGAGGTGTGTGTGTTTGTGTCCTGAAGCATTAAGAGGCAGATGGTTCTGAAGGGCTGGCATGGAGTGGGAGCTTCCTGCTGAACAGATGTCCCTCACAGGGTAATGCAGGCTGCCCAAGAAACCTATGCTTTCTGGCACCTGCACCCATTGCCAAGGATCCCTCTACCCCCTGAATAGGCAGCCTGTATGTACAAATACAAAGACATTTGTTTTGCCTGGATGGTGCTGACAATTCAGAATTGATGACTTTTGTTTGTTTGTTTTGGTCCTAAGAGCTGGTGCCTTTTGCTAGGAGGACCGGTCGGGCTGTCAGCTCTTACCCTGTATAGAGAAAAAAAAATTCTATTAGGTGCTTTGGGAAATTTCAAAGGTCTTGCCCATAGGGACCTGGCAATCTAGTCAATTTTGCCAGTACCAAAATTGGAGGGAATGAGACTAAAAGAAAACTCCTTGATGTAAAATTAGGAATGTAATGTGATAATTATGTTGTATTTTTAAACATATTTTTAAAATGGTTTACGAATCTATGAATTTAGATATAGAGGTGGGAAAATGTTGAAGACGTGTTTTTTACTATAGAACAGGGCTCTGCGCATTGTAGAGCAGGTATGGTGGAGAATGAGTCATTGCAGGTGGGTGTGCAAGTTTGTAATTTGGTCCTCAAAGCAAAAATCACAGAATGGACTTTCTTGCCCATTAAGTATTTCACAAAATAGATTTCCAGCCAAGAGGGGACTTATTAACTCTCTCCTCTCCCCTCCCTTTCCTGCTATAATTTTAAGAGCCCCTTTGGCAGTAGTTCTACCTGTGATTAAAGGGAATACAGGGGAAATTAAAGGGAACTCTGGGGAAAGAAAAACTGCCTTTCTGAGTAAACAAGAACATGAAAGAGAAAAAATATCCAAAACCGTATCTAGAAATAAGTATTTCCATGAAACGAGTAAAAACCATTCGGGGATGTTTGTGCTTCTCTCCACGATGAATAGAGTTTGGGATACTTATTTCTAGATAATGTTGTGGTGGTCCAGTTAATCCTACCAATGTGGATTTTGTTCCATGGGTGAAGACCCATACCTTTACAGATTGGCTTTTGCTACATTTTCAGTGGGACCCCAGGGATTTTGCTGCAATGTGGACCAGTTTATAAACAAGCCTTTATTAACTCCTGGTACTATTGTTTTACAAAGCAACTAAGAATGATGGCTGAGCAGGTTCTAACAATTATGCAGTTACTCTTCCTGAATTTACAAAAAGCTATGAACTGTAGGTTGAATTCACTTCTTCTGTAGATGTTCTTTCCCCTGAAGTCCCTTGATTCACGATGGTTGGACCTGGGAAACTTACTGATTCAGGGAGAGTGAAGAGATGAGCATTTGGTTCCTTCCAATTGTGATGAGTCTATCGTGAACTCACTTTTTATAGCATGCTGTAGTTCAGGGAGTGCCATGCCTCTTACAATTTCATCTGAACATGGAAATCTTGGGGTGGCCAGGGGAAATTTTAAAATGTGCACTTTTGAGATGATAAAACTGAGAGGGAAGTGATAAGGTCACACTGCTTATGGATAGCAAAGCTGCTTTCAAACCCAGTTTTCTGATTCCAAGGTCAGTGCTATTTCCATTAAACACATTAGCTCTCAAAACTGGTACTTTCTGTGCTGAAAGGCTTTCACTTTGAGTATTTTTATTTATTTTCATTATCTTTTTATGACAAAGGTAATTTAGATAATATTAATTATATATCTAGGTGAGAACACCAAGGCATATGCAAAGTTAAGGGACTTATTCAGGTCATAAAATAAAATTAGAGATAGAACATCAGGAAAACTGTGACCCTTTCTGCCACGTATTGTGACTATGGCTCTCTATCGGGCTCCCTCAGGCTTGGAGCACTAACTCCTGCGTGGTGATGATGAAGCAGTACAGGAAATTGGGACTTGGGCATCAGACCCCAACATTGATTTAGTAATATCCTGGATTTTCCAATTTCTAGTTTTTGTTACTTGAGGGTTGATGATTTCTTCCCTATGTCTTCTATATAGGGGAATTGAGAAGATATACTGAGTGGAATTTATGCTTTTTAAAGTAAATAGTTTCCATTCAGGGAAAACCTGGGGCTATTACATTTGGTCAGCTATAAAAGTTGTTTTCTTTTTTTTTGTTTTAAGAGATCATTCTGGTCTAGCACTTTCTTTTTACTGATGAGAAAAGAGGCTGAGGAGATTAAAAGATTTGCCAGACTTAAAAACTACGTGTAGGACTAGAATTTAGGCTTTCTAGATTTCTGTTCTGTACATTTTTTTTTTTAACTCTGTTACATCTCTTGCATTTTTAGGGACTCAAACTATTTGTTATTTAATTATATTTCCTACTGTTTTGTAAGATTTTACTAGACTTCTTACTCCCAAATTTTCTCCTGTAGTTTCACATATCCAAAGCTTTTATATTTATAACCTATTGTGTATTATATTACACAGTAGGAGAAAAATAGACTGATAGAAGCCATCCATTCACCCTCCTGATTTCTAGTTGATCACTTAGGAGATTTGAAAATATATGCCCTGGGTCTCTTGGCTTTCCTTTCTTGTTTCTCTAAGTTAAAGTTCTAAGTTACGGCCAGCCAGGCCCTCCGGTCTCTGTGTTTGCCCTCCTTAGCCTTGTCTAGTCCAGACTTTGATCCTTTGCATATCTCGGAATGCTTTAACCCCAGTATCCTAAAATCAAGCATCTCAAATGTTAGCTTGGAAAACAGCAATTATCAGGTTAAGCATTCATATGGAATGAGCTGGAAGATCAAGTTCAAATAGAAAGCAAAGTCACAGCTCTTCTCATTGTTTTATATTTTGTAAGTGTGAAGCCACTTAAATATTAACCAGTATGTATTGGACATGTATTTGCATGTGAATGCATAATTATTAGATAAGAAAAGCCCCGGTGAGAAATGTTCTTGTAGCATTTGGCATAAGCTAATCAGAGTATAGTTATTATAGGCAGTATACCAAGTAGATGTTGATTGAGTGGTGTGAGGATTAGAGACCAAAAATTCATTATATTACATATAAAATGTTAGTGCAGAATGGAAAGCTATAAAACTTCAACTGATTATCATTCATATTTATACAGTGTCTTCCACCCAAGATCTTGATAAGCTCTAGCAAGGCATCATCTTTTTATGGCAATGAATGATAAAGGTTTAGCATATGCCTGTTTAAGAAAAGAGTCACACTTATTAATAATGGTGCCATAATATCTAGAAACTATTATGTACACAGCTATAATGAAACCATTGATTGTGTTCTGCTTTCAAGTCATGAAAACTTAGCTCCTCCCTAGACTGGGAGCCTTACTGCAGACACACTTGACTTAGGGATGCTGGACTTACTCCTTACATGCACCCTACTGTCTGCACCCCAGTTTTCCTCAGACCTCACCAGCCTTTGGGTGCAAAAGGCATCACATCAAGGGGATTCACATTTTCCTGGCTTGCATCCCTCTTGAAGTCTCAGCACCACCTCCCTGCTACCCACTAAAGTCTTCTCCCAGGGGTGTCTCATATGTAATCAGGAAACAGTCTTCTCGTGGTTTTTCTCCCTGATCTCTTTCTTACTTGGTGTCCAGGTGCTTGGAGCCACTATCTACTAGTATCTCATCCATCCTCATCACCATAGCTGGTATCCTCTTTCAGAGCATTGTTTTCCTGCCCTGGGTGAGGACTGCTGGTTCTCATAAAGGTGCAGTCTCTGCCATAGCCCCAGTGGTGTGTGGTCCCATAGGTGTCCCTGAGCTGAAACCACACGTGTTCTTTACATGCCTGGAGAAGGCTTCTCTCCTCCACTTGCTCACACCCTTGATCTTGTGAAAATTCTCCTACAGCCTTTGCTGCAGACCCTCTCTACACTGGCTCAGGCGTGGTGCATGGCACCGTGCTGGAGAGCAGACATCAGGTTGTTCTCATCATACTTATTTCTGTGGCCGGGACCTTTGTCAGCCCGTGCAGTACAGTTCTTAGAAATAGATAACCAAAGGCTGCCTCCCTACCTTTTTTTTCCCAGACTAACCCAGGTGGGTCTGGATCCACCCAGGAATCCCATAAATATTGCCAGCCATAAAAATGCTGTTTTGGGAACTGTTAGAAGGAATCTTATAATTCCACACTGCAGTGAACCAAGGACAGAATGGTGAGCCAGAATTTACAGGCTATATTGGTAGAAAAGGAAGCAGGCTAGCCTGTATAGTACTTGGAGCTGGTGAAAAAATAAAGCAAATGAATATTTATTGAGTTTTTACTATTCACTGGGTTATATACTTACTAGTCACTAATTATATATATAAATATTATATAAACATACATACACCTATATACATGTGTATAAACATATACATATATGTATGTGTTAATATAAATAAAATATAAATGTGTATAAATATAAATATTTGTATAAATATAAATATGCACACACATTTCATTTAATTCTTTTTTCAACCCTACAGTGGAGGTCATTTACCTCATAGTCCAAGGCAGGTAATAGGTTCAGAAAGGAAAGGGAAGAATGGAAGGTAAGGAGCATTTACTGAGTGCCTGTTCTGTGCTAGGCATTGTGGGGTGTGTGGCATGTGTTACCTTGTTGAATCCTCACAGTGCACCCAAAGGCATTCCTATTGTGCAGGAGAGGATGTAGAGACACAGAGAACAGGATTTGTCAAGAGCCACAGAGCTGGTAACTGATGAATCTGAGATTCTAACCCTCGTCTGTTTTAATCCAAAGCCCTAGCTATTTCCTTTGTGTATAGCACAAGAGCCCCAGGGACCCCACTCAGCTCTGTACCCACTACCCTAATTTTAGCCTTCACCTCAGAGGCCCTAATCTCATTTACTTGATGAGAACCAGGATTCAGGGGTTCTGAATTTGACTATTGTCCATATTTTCTTCATGGAGTTATTGTTTGATGTGGTAACCAGATGATATAAGTCAAATAGACTTTTGAGGGCTAGCCTGGGAACTTAAGCACTATTAAGTATTATTGCTACAGAAAAATAGACATCACATTCCAATTAAATGGCTTTGAGTATGTAGCCAATTTGTAAATTGGATGTGCATAGTATTAAACTGGATAAATTATTAAAAATAAAAATGTCTCCATCAGTGTCCATAGCCCTCTTTGTTGGTCAAGTGAAAGGATTGAAGAGCTGGGAACCTCACTCGCCATCCAGACGCAGCCTTAGAGTTCCTGGCAAAAGCTATCCAGGAGGCTCCTTGATGTGACGAGAAAATAGTCATCGTTTAAAAGTGGAATAAATACAGTGAGATCACGATGATGTATTGAATTTTTAAGTACAATTTTAATTTAAATTGGTTTTTCCTATATATATTGCTGCTCTAAGTGAATCTCCAGCAGAGGAATAATTGAATTTTCGAGCTAAATTAAGTTCAGTAGTCAAACTCACCAGAGCAAACTCTTTCTCTTTACACGCAGTAGAATTCAAATATGTGTATTAATTTCACTTAAGAAACGCATCCCTCTGCTGTTGGAACTGAAACTAAAATTACTTTCAAAATCTTAAAGCCAA